>JAMKCH010023004.1:0-23506 GCA_023653785.1 Ophioderma brevispina
CTACTATTTTTCTCTTTACCCTCGTGAAATCTTAGAACCAAAGGAAGTTTAGGTTTGGAAGTATGTGCGAAAATGTGCCTTAATTTGGTCGACCAATATCAAATTTACACAGTACTCTATGGGGCTTACAAAATCACATTTTTAGCTCTCGCATTAAAAATGGATTGAAATATCAGACGCGTAAACTTTACAGATGGGGTTTTGGGAGTGAAGGCCAATATATCAAGATGAAAACCTTAACTTAAATCGGGCATATCCTTCCTTTAAAGGAGGATGGCCTGAGTTATGTATATGGAAATTTTCATCTTGATAAGTTGGCCTTCACCCAAAAACCCTCCATCTGTAAAGTTTCCATTGGCCGTAATTTCAATCCGTTTTGATGTGAGAGCTAAAAACGTATTTTGTAAAGCCCAGAGAGTACTGTGTTAAAATTAATATTGGTCGACCAAAAAGGGGCACATTTTCACTTATAACTTCCAAACCAAACATCCTTTAGCCATAAGATTTCACAGGGTAAATGGAAAATAGTAGCTTTTGTGATACCAATTGTGGCCTTCCGGTAAAATATGGACTTCTGGGGACGAGGCGATTATACTCGGATTCGCGCTGATATAGGGACAACCCTGTACTTTCTCGGGTTGAGAGCTATTGTGAGAAGGGCACACAGCATTAAACTTGTAGGACTCCTAGTCCATGCGTTCGTAATACTGTGTTTTCTACGGTCAATACAATGGCAGTGGTCAAAAACCAACAGAGGGTCACTGGTTAAAAGTAATGTGTATGTTAATATGTGAAATACTCCCTGTATGAGGCAGTGCGCTATGGAATCCTGAATATGGTAACAATGGTTTTCGCGCTGTCCATACAGGCGATATGGGGCCTCATCATGATTCTACGTTACTAAACTAATGCCTACTAATACAATAGTCAAAATACCCACTCAACGATGGTCCAACGCAGATTTTACAGTACGTTGGATGAAAATTTGAAAATAAACAACCTTGGCCTAAACACAAAAAGGCAAACACATCTGTATTACGTCGCATAAAAAAATTGGGAGGAAATTACTTTGTCAGTGTTCATTTAGGAAACAATGTAGACGGACCAAACAGTATGACATTATACTACCGTGTATAGTGCCCAGTAGGAATTTAAATTTTTTTCCCATTCCATTACTCTGTTATTCTAAATATCATTTTTTAATTCATTAATTCTAAATGCCATAATTCTTAAACAACTTGCAATCAACAACTTTCTTTAACATGTTAAAACATTTAATAGATAGCGTTTTGATGATTTATAAATCAATTTATTAAAACTACAAACTCCATTCAGAAAATACAGTAAACAAAATTAAGTTTTGTACTTGGCCCATTCCTTTCAAATCATTTTAGGGTTAGCCCATCGAAGCGACTCTGGAAGATTTATTAAAATGCTTCTTACCCGTTTTTACCTAAGATATGACCAAAACTTTTCCCCGCTCCTATAGCAGCGCGAATCGAGTATAGCGATCGGGACATGGACCTTTATATAGATACATGTACTGTTCACTAAAGCTGTGCCTTTGATGGATGAGCATATTGTACCTCATTCCTGAGAAATTTTATGGACAGTTCAGTAACTGTCACACACCATGTTTGTTAAAACATACAACCCTGGTTTTGGGGGTATTATGAACCCATAATACACCAGTCAGCATGCTAATACAGGTGCATGTACTGTTCAATGAACTGTGCCCATGGTGGATGAGCATAAAGTAGTCACAGTGAGTTAATTACTGGTTTGGTCTCTATCCCCCATTAGCAACGCCTGTATTTTAAACAACTACATTGGCCACCAACACAGGCTTGTGTTGTTTTGTTCCAATAAGACCTTCTACATTTCAGAGAAACGCAAATACTACTTTCCCAACAATGGGGTCTTATATTTTAGGTATTGCTTAGTTCAGTGCTGTGATTCAAGGTGTACCTCAAGAACATTAGTTGTCTTTCACAACTAAACAAGAACCAGAGGTTTCATTGGTGTTTGGGATGAGGGAGAGAATGGCATGTGGGCTGATGAGTGCAAGGTGGAACAATGTCATACTGGTCTATTTAAAAGTAACCGTCTTTGGAAGGTTTCTGTTGTGCTGGTGTGTTTCCCATTGTCTATAAGGTAGATAGAAAAATAGCAAAATTTATGTCTGCATTGAGACAGGGTGTAGGTAGAGTCCCCAGTGACGGAGTCAAGCAAAACAGTTTTTTTTTAAGTTGGGTTATTATGCATGCATTGTTTTCTTTATGGCAAATCTAACGGTCCATTCATTTACTTCCACTTGCAATGCAGTGCAGTTCTTCTGCAGTGCGAATATCGATCACTTCTACTGCAACTGTGCAACCCCACTGCATGCAAGGTTAAAACGAATTTCACTTTGTTGCAGTACTGCATTGCAGCATCTTGGGCAGAGACTTTTTGGCATCCAGGCATGCAACTCACTGCACTGGCATTGCAGTGGAAAAATAACAGACCTTTATCCTACCCCCTTACCTTAAAGCAGGCACTGGCTAAATTTTCACAAAATATGAAATTTCTTCAATTTGCTCTCAAATATATTCTAGGCCATTGGAAGAAGAACAGAGATCTATTTTCACTTAAAAATTAACATACCCAAAACAGATAGGGACATTGATATGAGGTAAAGACATCCAGGTAATAGTGTAGCCAACTTTTTAAGTTTTCCATAACTTTAATAACACACACATGTTGTATATACATGATATTTTGATGTACTCACTGGATATTGAACCACAAAGGTTATTAGACGATCAAACAGTGTGCATGCATAGCGTGGGAAACATGCATACGGCGTGCGTGTTCTTGTGTTAAAACCCAGTTTTCGTTGTCCTGCTGAATTTACGTCGCCGGCGACGTTAAATTATAAAATTGGTTTTTAATTTTTCCTTTTGATTTCTTTGCTGATTTTGGTCTTAATCATTTCGGTTACTGGCTTTTGTATATAAAAGCCTTACACACAACCATACAAAAATATCGATTTGAAAAATCTTGAGGGCGCACCTATTTTTCAAATGGTCAGTGTCTCTTAACACAAACCGAGTAATTTGAGCCCACACAGCACTTGCTATAATAAGTTTTACCACAATGTTCAATTCAGCCAACTTGTAAACAAGATATATTTTTTTTTTTTTTTTTTTTTTTTTTTTTTAATCAAATACAATTATACTATATACCACATTGTGTTTTGTTTGCTCCCTTATCTTACAAATAACACAATCTAGCTAAGAAGCTTTTTTTTTGAAGAAACAAATCATAAAATAATTATCTAATAGTTTTGGGTTTGGTGCAGTGAGCATACAACATTTAAATACAATGTAAACTTTGACATCAACTGAATGTTGTTTTCCTCTTTTTCCTCCCCCCCATTCTTTTCCTTTCTTCTTTTTTATTATGATTATTTTACTTTTGTCTCTGTGGGTAAGGGTCTTTGACAGCAAACGTAAAGAAAGAAAAATAACACAATAATAAAATCACTAAAATAACTCAAAAAATGCCCTCCAAATATTTTTGTACATTGGCAATTGGCATCTCTATCTTGTTTGATCTTTTTTTGTTTTTCCCAAATTGTATACTTTATATTATATTTAACCTAGTCAACACCTTTTCAATTGTGCAAACTTTCTTCTACCAGTTCATTTTTCTTTTTCAATCATCATTTTTCCCTCTATTTTAACCTGTTCTCCTCAGCTTATGTTCAAGCTTCTATACCTCAGATAAATTGACTGTGTTTCTCTTTCAACACACTCCCTAGCTACTGAGTAGTTTTCTCAAAATAACATGAGAGCGGAGCATCAGATAAAAGGTGTAAAAATATCCCCAGGGCTTCTGGAAATACCCTGGTTTATTATTATGTTGTACATGCGCTGTACAGAGGAGAACCTTGAAAATATACTACAAGGCTCGATTTAGTAACATACTTCATTTTTTGTAAATCTGCATGTAAATTGTAGCATTAATTTCAACTTGGCCACAAATATAGCTTTCATCATTCTCATTTCTTGTGTTAGCGACTTATAAGTGTACAATGCTTCTTAAAGATGGATTATTTTTCAAAAGGTGTTTTTTTTTGTAACTATTTGTCTGCTTCCTCAAGCAAGGAAAATACAAATTGTTTTGCATCTAATGAAAGTTGGTATGTTTGCTATATACCTATTTATAGTCATAAATTGTACAAATTATATTGGATCTCTAAAGGATATATTTCCAAGGCCATACTATCTTTGTACTTACTTTGGATACGAATGTTGATTTAACAACACCCCCCCCCCCACACACACACACTCTTAATAAATCATTTAGCCTATCTTTGTAGCCAATCAACAAGTAGTTCAGGAGTTAAATACATTGTATAGGTTGTTATTTTTATGGTGGAAATGCAAATATAACACAAAACAAAATTATATTAATGTAATAGAGTTAAATTTTTATATATTCCATGAAATTAGCAACTTGTCCTATTTCAAAAATTCACCATTCACCAGACGTGTTATCTGCCAACACAGTTTGTGTTTGGGGGAAGGTCACCAAGGTCATATGAGATGACCAACACATGGGCCACTACCCAAGGATCACTGTATCCAAGTGCCATGAAAATTGATCAACATATGTTGATACACCAAGCAAATAGATACTTCTGACCATTTTTGGGCCATGACCTCTAATGACCTCTAGATGACCCACTTGAGAGGGGTAATTTGCATGTGCCCCAAACACCTCATCACAAAAGAAGGGTTGGTCTTCTATTTGTGGTCCAATTTAAAGTGACAGGGAGGAGATTATGAGTTTTTGAAGGATACAAAAATTCTCTCAAATTTCACGGAATCGTTGTAGACACCTACGAGAACGTTTCTGAAGGCTTAGTGGAACAAAAACAAGGATAAAAGAAAACCGGCAAAACATGTTTTGAACTGGCTGCAATCGTAATCGTCCCATAGAACACCGTGATTTGCTTTCTGTCGTGCAGAAAGTACTAATCATATATACATACATATATACAGGAGCGTTATTCGCTAATTCATTTCAGGTGTGATCTCAATACATTGGTAAGCATTCCAAAATATGACAAAAAACTGGGGTCGGCAAAAAATGGGGGCGATTCTTCCTGGAAATTCATGTGTCTTTTAAAGGCCTCTAGTGTCGTACACAGGGGCCGACTCTCCTGAAGTTACTGGGGTTTAGTTGTTTTGAAAGCTGCAGGAAGAGAGCTGCAGGAGCCAGAAAATATTTCAGGCTCTTTTGCAATTATTTCAAGATTTCGTTTGAAAATTTCGTAATCCGAATATTTTGCGCAATTTGGGAAAGTTCAAAATACGGATGATTCCCTAAAAAAACAGGGAAAGTGGCAGGTTATATGACACATAAGATGTGTGTGCACACACACACAGACACACAGACCAGGACCACACACACCACACATGCGATAAGGAGCAATCAAAGTATGCCTGTGGCGGTGTTCATCAGTGCTACTCTAATCTTTTATGCACTAAAACAAACCGTTTTGTTGGTTTGTTTGTTGATGTAATGACATAGGGCAAAAACAAAGGACCTTATTTACTTGTTGTTTTGGTGTCTGTTTTGCATAACAAAATTTCGAGTCGGCAGTTTTTCTGGTGGTCGGTTGGGTTACCGCAAACCGAACTTTTTCCCCACAGCTGTTACACACACACACGCTGTACCCTCTATTTTCAATTTAACTCCATTGAAGAAGAAAACTGTGCTACACTACAAATAAATGAATACTCAATATCCCTAATTATTAAACCAGCACAGCACTGAGTCTGCTGGTTGATACCATAACAATTCTGGAAAAAGGTCAGCACAAATATTGCATAATATCAAGATGAAATAATTGTGTACTACTATTATACATGCATGTGCTTGATGATTAATATGATCGGATGCATACTGTAAATCTTTCTTGGCCAGCTGTGTCCCAAAATCTACATAAAATATCACAAGAATATAGGAAAAGAACCTAAAATAACAAAAACAAATATTGATTGGCAAATTGTATGGCAATATCAATAACTGAAGATATTATCAATTTTCATGAAATAGTACAGAAGTGTCATAAAATTTTTGAAATATGGATACAAAACTCATAGTAGAATTTTAATGTGTGTCAAATCCAATCATACAAACTCATATTTTACTATTTTTTGATAAAACAACCATGAGAAATAAATAGCTGCCCAAATATGCCATTTAACATTAGTAGCAGGGCTAAACATTATATGATGGAGTGCCGCCACACGGACTATTGAACACATATATGTGTATCGAGCTCTGAGAAAATGGCACAAGTTCCTTTCATACAGAGCTTTCCATCATATTTCTTGTACAGCCAGTTTTTATGGTTCCATGATGGGAAAATAGGATTCCTTTTTTCCATGACAAATTCAGCAAAAGGTTTCGGCATGTTATTAAAGGTGCAACGAACGAGATTTCAACATATCAGGTGTTCCTTAAAAAATCGAAAGTACTGATTTTTGCCCTGATATAAAGCTTTCCATCACAAATTATCCTTGTTTGAAGGATTAAGCCGAGAAGTATTTCTTTGGTAACAAAAATTGTGAAATTTGTATTTCGTATTTGAAGCAAAATACAAAATTCTGCCTAGGTTACATTGAAATACAAGCAAATCCCAAATCGCCTTTTTTCTCTCTTTTAAGACATTTCGTAAAAAAAAAAAAAAGCGAAATAAAAGGCAAGAAATCTATGAGCGTCTAATCGATATGAAATTACTATATGCCACAAATTGGTGTTGCCTCAAAATCTCTGTTGCACCTTTAAAGCTAACAGAATTTTTCTAGTTGGCAAATATCTAAATGCAGTTGCTTAGAAAATTTGACGAGAAAGGTACATCATATTTAGTCTTGCATGGATGTTGTCAGTTAGGGTCCGAAAAATCATATTAATTTTCGCATCATTTCTTTTGAAAGACTTTCAAAAAATTACATTCTAAAGATAAAATTTGCCAGTAGTTTGAAAAAACTTAGTAAGATGCTCAGAATTCTGCATTCAATGGCGACCCATGCATCCTAAGAACATACATACATACAATTCTCAGAACCCCCAAATATATACATAGACACACAATGTGCAAGAAATGCCTGGAGGCCCAAAGGAGAGGGAAGAAAAGAATACTGTATGTGACTGCAACAAAGTCCTATCAGCATATTGTCCATTTTGCGGACAAAGCGGTTTGTCTTATCATCTCTGTTTTCTTTTTATTTTAATGTCTTTTCTTTTAAACGTTCTACTTTGATTGAGCTGGCACTATAGTTTGAATTGTTTTGACCTGCATGTAGGTCTGTTAGAATTCTTTTAAGTTTATTTTCAAACTGAAAAATAGAAAAAATAGGAAGAAATCAGAGAATACCCCCCCCCCCTACCAACACACACATGCCCAAATTCCAATTTAGCAATTTACAGTGAAAACAACATTGGCCTATTACCGTACTAACAAATTTAAATTATGCTGGCCCCTGAAAATATAAGGCCCCCCTCCACCCCACCCCCCCCCCCCCTCCAAAAAAGCTGGTTATGCCACGGGGGTGATTACCTTCCACAACCAATTTAATAGTTGTCAGGGGTTTGAAATGTATTACTGGTAATATCTAGCTAGTAAATTAATAAAAGTGAAAACAATCCCCCAAACCACTTAGCCAATTTCTATAAATATAAATGTGCATTAGTGCATTACAGCATCATTGTTACAAAATACATTACATTTGTAAAGATCTCAAATAT
Source organism: Ophioderma brevispina (assembly GCA_023653785.1). NCBI lineage: Eukaryota > Metazoa > Echinodermata > Ophiuroidea > Amphilepidida > Ophiodermatidae > Ophioderma > Ophioderma brevispina. The sequence continues at coordinate 7,807 of JAMKCH010023004.1, forward strand.
CTCTTTGACACTTATGTCGAAAAAAAGATGTTCACTGTGCAGGTAACGAGATTTTAACAAGCTTGTTCAAGAATCATGTAATCAAGAAAAATTAAATACGTCTTTCAAATTCAAAGGGCAGCTTCACAATTAAATTTCATCAAGATATTCTCTTTCCAATTTTCTGTCCAAGTCTAAGGTGTCATAAAACTTTGTAATCATGCTAACCATGAGTAATAACACAAGACCGGCATCTGCGGAGTGTCAAGGTTGCAAAGACAGAATTGACCATGCATACATGTGACATACAGCATCTGACATTGATTGCCGATACATGACTTCTATCATGTATGGGCTGTACTTGCTTCAACCATACGTCAGCGCATCACAGTCAGCAAAATACTAAAAAAGAATACTAAACCATATTGTGTTGGCACAACAAATTTGGCACAATAAATTCATCTTTTTGACCAAAAATTTTACAGATAGTGATACTAAATGTACACCTACTAATAAAATTGTATTAATTTTTTGCTGAATCAAACAATATCCAAAGGCAGCATATACTTCAAACACCTGCTCGATGAACCACTCAATTTATATAACCTGTACTCACCATTCCAAGGGAAAAGACCAGGAAAACAATTAAAGGAGAACTTGAACTAAGAATAATTCATATAATATACGCTATAAAATAATTATTGAACACATATCGAGTGGTTTCATGGAAAAACGGAATTATACTAACCATAAAAATGAATTAAAAGATTTTGCCTGACCATGCGCTATTTGAAATTCACACTACTGCATATGGGATAGGTATACGTGTTATGCAATACGGACGGCACAGTAGCGTCATACACCTTCACCAGTGACGCTTTCATAATGTGTATTTCCTATGGCATGTATGATTCAACGTGCCGGCCGTATCACATAACACGTTATAGTTATACACTAGCGCGGTTTTTAAATAGCGCATGGTTAGACTAGTCATTTGAAGTCATTGTTATGGTTATAATAATTTTGTTTTTTGATGAAACCACTCTATATGTGGTCAATAATTATTTTATGGAATATATTGTATAATATTATTCGTTGTACGGGTTCGTAATTCTCCTTTAAGATTGTCTCAAGGACCCTATACACATCACCAAAATTGCTTATTTCGATGAAGCGTTAAAAAAGATTTAAAAATTGTATAGTGTGTATTGCACATCCCTCATTTTGACAAAATATTGCTTATTTCGATGAAGTGTTAATAAAGATTTAAAAATCGTATAGTGTGTAATGCACATCACTTATTTGGACAGATTAAAATTGCTTATTTCTCAACAAAGTAGTTTTTTTCAAATAAAAACGACTGATAGATTTGGTAGATTGTGAGTGCATGCCTCGTTGCACTAAGCAAAGTGATGCGTAACGTGCAGTTAATTAACCTCCCACATCTGTACTTTAGTAAAATGGTATTAATCGCCATGGCAATTAGTAAAAACCTGCCACACTAACGAGTTATTTTGATCTTCGTTAGTAAAGTTTTCTGCTGCTAAAGTGCAGGAAACCATAACTGAATTAGGCAGAGTGTGGATGAACGTTTTATAACCACAATTAAGAAATCTTTATCGGAATAAGTGAAAATGTAGTGTGTAGAGGGTCAAGGTTTATCCGTAATAATATTCTCTTCCAATAGGAAACTAAGGGGCTAGCTTGTAATAGAGTCATTTTGAAGGAAAAAAATTCTGTCTGACTACACTGTAGCCACAAGATGAGGAGGAGGAGGAGGTGGCAGTGTCAATTTATTTATTTCAAATGGTATATTTTATTATTTTAAATTTTTATTTGTACCAAGATGTAATATAACAATTCAGAATTATTTAAAATCCCCAAAAGCATTAGAATTTATTTATAAATAAAGTGACTATTGCACAAATACCATGAAATGAAACGAAACCATTTCACAACCATGCATATATTTTAAATTTAAAACTTGCTTACATTGAAGATGACAACCATTTTTTGAAGACAGACCAAAATTAAGAAACAAAGTCCCTGTAACACAACAATTACCATCCAAACTGTCTTGCGGTGGTTCACAGCGCATGTATTGGTGCATCTTACTGTTAACTTTGCTCTTACTACATGTACCTTAATCAATGGTTTAATTTTGTTTCATTTCCATTGAAGCAAAATACAGTACACCAATTCAAAGACACAGTCATGTGGATTTATCCAAAAGGGTCAAAATATTTGAAATTTGCAGGAATAGCTTAAAATTGAAGGATAAGTCTAGATAGAATTCTCTTAAGTTACCTTTTCCAACTGTAGAATTGACAGAAAAGGAAGAAAATGACAGTGTTCCAAGATACAATTCACCATTCAATTACGTGTTGTAGTAAGTGTCCGTACGGACAGTAATTACTAAAATTTCAGATTTTGTCCATATTAGGTTGCTTCTGGTCTTATCATTTGCAGGGTATGTTAGGATACTCGTACATGTTACATACATGCAAAAAATCTGATTTTTGATGATTTTTAGCAAATCACCGATAGTGCCTTTAATCAAAAACTATGGTCAATTTCTGAAAAAAGTGTGTACCCAGGGAGTCAAACCCCACTTGAGACTCAAAAGTGTCAGACCTGCTGAAAGAAGAGAAAGGTTGTTTTATTATTATACCGGAAAGAGATGGCTTTTACAATGTCCAACCTTTTGGCAAATCCACATACACAGGTATTGACATGTGAGGTCAAGGGTCACATCCTCTGTGACCTTTAGCATTGATTTAGAGAGTACTTTGTTCACTCTTGAGTTGACAGTGATGTCCTGATGCATCTTTGTATCCTCTCTATCATTTTTATTGTGCTGATTTTATTCAGTAACATCCCCTTCAACTCAAGATGTAGCAAAGTATATGGCTGTCTACGCTGATGTCACAGTTCGGCCATTTTGAGATACGGGGAAGTTATAGAGCGGCCATTTTGTGGTGATGATCCCCATAGGCCGCCGTGTAAACTGGCATAAAATGCGCCAAATTTTTACCTGAAGTGAGAGCAGGAGACTGGAATGGTAGCCGCTAGTTGCATGCATATTTTAAAATGCCTATTTGTTTCACTTGCATGCTAGAAACAATCCAAAGAAATGGTCATAAAGGGTACCAAACGGCCTCGAACCATAGGAGTGACACGTTTGTTATCACCTCGGGCTGTGATGAACTAAGACTCGGAATTATTAGAAAGTACACGCAGTGTTATGTGTCGCGAAGTGATACTGCGCAACAAGGGCCGATGATAAAGGCTAGGCACCGGCAAGTGACCCGGATGAGTAGACAGCCCTATAGTGGTACATTGTAACTTGTTTTCCCTCTCGGCCTCATGATAAGTATGAATCTTGTAAAAAAGGTCATCCAAACACATTTATCTTTGTTTATGATTCACTAGCTATCCTCAAGTAAAGGTTATTTCCAAAATTCATCTCTGATGTTGCGTTCTGCTATGAGGGAATTAGTTTTTCACTACCCCATATGCCACTGCTTATAATTTCTGTTGACAAAAAATACAAAATTTCAAATTTCTTCTAGAGAAGATCAAATTTGCATGTAAGACTAGGCAAACATACTATATTTCTTTGAGGTAAATCCGGGGAGTGAAACTGTGGATCATGAAATGCCCCTTAAACATATTTAGATTTTTAGGAGCCTTGTGTTTGATTATGATCTAAAATGGGAAAAAAAACCTGAATATGTCCAATTTACCATGACAAAAATAAGTGATATCAATAGTTTTGGATTCCTTGAAACAGTTTCTACTATTAGATACATTACCAGTGCTATCTTCATGGCCTCCCAGAAATTGGCTATAAGTGAAAAATAAAGCCATTAAAACTTGCATAAAACTTGCACCTTGGTAATCTTAATCTCTAATAAATAACTTTTGAGCCAAAAGTCACTTCACTGCTAAAATGCTATCCAAGTTTCAAGGGAAATGATTGACTTAAAGTGACATGAGATTTTTTTAGGATACAAATTTCTCTCAAACTGCACTTGATCAGTTGTAGACCACCTACCGAGAACGTTCAAAGGTTTATTGGACAAACAAGCACAAAAAAACGCAAACTTTGTTTTGACCATGCCTGCTATCCTAATCATCCCTATAGGAAACCATGCTTTGATTTTCTGTGGTGCACAGCAGAAAATACTAAATCATCATCTTGATACATAAAGACGGCATATTCAGCTTATTCACTTTAGGTGTGATCTAATACATTGGAAAGCATTCCAAATGTGCAAAAATCATGGGTTTGAAAAAAAATGGGGGCACTTCTCTCTGGAAATGTCCTCATGTCTCTTGAATTGGTTCTTTGAATGGCAGTATTGTCAATTATCTCCTGTGACCTCAAATGACCCTTAACTTCACCCCTACTTATGCCCTTCATTCATCTTCATCACACAATGAAAGTGTTCAAGTTTCATAATATCCATGGCATAGACTTTTAATAGGCTTTTATGTGCTTGACCACAAATTACCTTAAATTACCTTTGACCTCACCATCAACACATACGTTTATTGTCTTTTGCCAAACAAAAGACAGCCCCAATGAAATCAGTCAATTCCTATAACAAATTTCATTCTCCTCTCCAACTCGCCCAAATAGACACTCAAGTGACTTTTTTCCATACATGTAATAAAACCTCTGATCTTTACAGGTCTGGTAACTTACACATTACGAAGACCATTCACCTAATGTTCCTTGGGTCGCACAAGTTTAATCAAATCTGAAAGAGATTTTTTTTTGTCAAATAACCAAAAATTTTAGACGCAACCGCATTAGGGCAAAACAAAGGTGGCCAGTATCATTCCCTTCATCTTAGAAGCAAAGGATATAAATAAAATACTCAATTCACCACCTGTTGTCAAACATCTTAGGCTACCTTTTAATGAATTGGGCTGGTCAATTGCAATTGATTTATATGTACAACACAAGTCATAGAAACACAATTCTAGAATTGAAAGTGTACATATGTGAATCAACATACGCAAACCAGCATTGCGTCTTGCATATCAATAGGCACACACACGCAATGTTACCCGAGTGTTGTGATCCATTCTAATTGGTTCATGTTTCTGTCTCAGATGGTGAAGTGCATGCCCTATTTTTTTCACACTCCCATCCTGACATTTGGTGTCTGCTAACCAAGTAGGTAGCATACTTAAGGCAGTGTCAACCCTGGTGCTTTTGTTTTTACCCGATTCTGATTTTTGCACCATTTAAACATCAAACTGTGTTTCTATAGTTACCAACAAAGGTTATCCCCTGCAGACAATCCTGTCGTAATTTTGCCGATTTAAAAACAGCTATTTGACCATTTAAAAGTCACAAAAACCGCTTGGTCTAAACTGCGGATTTAAGCACCTTTCACGCCGTCAGGCTCAAGCCAACCATCGCTCGCGCGGTGATTTTTGCTGCGTAATGAAGCGTGCGCGTGGGTTTAATGTACTTTTGCGCGAACGCATGCTTTGAAAACAAAAGAATTATTTGAAACATGTAACAAAGCGCTAATTTAAACCAGATGAATTCAAATTTCTTCTCTTTCTGGAGTTCCTAGACAAAATATGTTTGATTCATAGTGCATACAGCTGTCTTTTCACACTTGCACAACAGACTCAATTTTGAAGTCAAAGATAAAGTTTTTTGAGAGAGACGGCTTTGAAAATGGCGTTAAAGTCCTTTTTTCACTAAACACAGATTTTCTAATGTTCAATTTGTCGCAAAATTTGGCAAATTTTCCGATAATATAACTCCAAAATACTGAGAATTAAAATGTAACGTTTTAACTTCCTACGATAGCACTCGGTCTATCTCTAGGACGGTTTTCCTCAATTTTTCATGTTTTTTTCGATTTGTAACTGAAGATATTCTCCAATATATACTCAAATTTTGCAAGAAAGTTAAAAATCAACTTTTTTACATGTTTTTCCTTATATTTCGCAAAGTAAGCTCTATTTGAAAAAATGAAAAAAAAGTCCCTAGACAAATTTGTCTTGTTTCTAAAAATAACATAAGAATCATGAAAATTCAAATTGTTTTTGTTATGCTGTCTGAAAAGTTTTTGGGGCAAAATCTGTTTTTTTTAGTATTTTCTTTCCTCAAAATACGAAGTTTACATTAATCTGATTGCATCATCGGTTCATGGTCCAATTTTCTTTCTAGAATGTATACTTTTTACATACAATAATCAATATTTGCAAAGTTACAAACCGAAATAGATACTCGAAACTCAAGGTTCACACTGCACTTAAATATAGTAAGAATCTTCCTGCAAATATCTTTTTCTTCAATATACAAGCAGAAAACACACATCACAGCAAGAAAGTTTTAATCAAAACCCTACTCACATGGATTACACACCATAGTAGAAAAATGTACTCAAATATGAAAATTTACGTTGTTTCAGTAGTTTTCCTGGGTTTTGAGTATATCCCATTTTTCAGACAACTAAGATATAGTTTTCAATGCTTTTAAAATTCGTTCTTAGCACAATATTTTTTTTCAGTGTTTTTACGTCACTTCTACCTGAACAAAATTGTATTGATTTTCAGAAAAAAAGGACAATTTGCCCGTTTGAGCCGAAATAAAAATGGGTCAAAATGCAATAAAAATCAAACACATTGTGCATTAGCAATTCCAAACTAAAAAAACCACATTTCACATTGCCTTTTCTCCCCATTTCTTCTTTGACAAACTTGTCCTTATACTTTTTGGCCTTATTTTCCAAGCCTTTTTTTTAGCGCCTTATCATTGAACCAAAATTAAATTTTGAGTCCAGAAGTTCCCCTCCCGAAAGGATATTCTATCTCCCTTAAAAGTTATCACATGTCATTGTTCACATTACTTCTTTACATTTGAAAGTTTCCTCTTATCAGACTTCTCTAATTCAATTTTACGGAAACGAATGCAGAAAATAGGGAGAGCATTTTGTAATTCATCAGATACTACGTCAACTATATTAGCTTTCAAATTGGAAGAACGCTCTCATATTTCCAAACTAAACCCCCAATACATCCCTTGATGCATCACAATATTTGTTGCCATAGCTTTAGTTACATGAGTCATCAATCCCAAATCCTGAGGAGCCATGTTGATCAATCCCAATGCACTACTTAGAAAAATAATGCATATGAATTATAACAGCATCTACTTTTTCCCCATTCATGAAAAAGGCACAGCAACTTTTTCCCAAGTTATAAAATAAATTTAGTTTTCCATTCCACTATTTTACAATGACAAGTTATTCCATGAAGTTTAAGTCAGAAAAATTACCCATTTTAAAATAATGCCAAAATCTCTCCCTAGACATAGTTACACCATTTTGTTTAATAAATAGGTACTCTGAAACTTCCAGAGCGTATTATTGTTTTCAAAGTGACATAAACACGTTTTTAAAATAAAATGTTAATCCAGTAAGAAACTAATGCCTGAAGTACCATGATTTCCAACCCAAAGCAATATTATTGTTGGTAAATATTTTGATACAATAATTTCCATGATTTAAAATAGGCCTCCCCGCAGCTGATAACTGCAGGGGGTCACATGACATTTAAAATGGGTGTTAACTCTAAACCATAATGCATTATGGGACCCTTAAACTCATTCTCGCAATCTCCCCGTCATGAATTAGCAAAATGCTTCATTCCCTCAATAATGCGCACACCTGTAGCATTTTACAAAGCCTACGGTTATTTCATTCTTTGAATGGAAAGGGCAATCCTCTTATTCATAACCGCAGATGCTCACATTTTGTTGGAGTGTATCTCTATTGGATGTAGTCCTACCTTACTTGTGACTTTCACAAATATTTGATGCCTTGGAATTCTGTTGTTACATGAAAGTGTACCAATCCTCATCTGTCATGGATCTGGTACCAAAAGTTTTTATTGCATTCTGTGTTGCGTGTCCATGCAGCTGGCTTAATAATACGTGTTATACATACATAGACATTTTCATTTGTCTCAATCCAACTACTTAGGGATTGCACTGAAGACTACATGTAAAATTTTATTTCATAACATTTGGCCATAACTACATTAAAGCATTCCGCACCATAGAAACTAGAATTTCAGTGTTCTCGCCTTTCACGCTACTAATATGTTCAAAGAATATATAGCGTGGTGCTCCATGACCTTTTGCATATACCTTTGAACCCATCACATTGAGGGATCCCAGGTGCACCTATTGCAATAAGTTTGATTCCATTGAATTTCACTTTTTCAATTGAGGTCAATTTTAACAAAAAACTTAACATTTTGATTGACACACCACCACAACACTTACCTCCATCACGCACAAACAGACTGCAAGTGGTCCTGCCAGCTATATTGGCAGCCCCAGAAACAAAATTAAGAGATTGGGGGGGGGGGAGAAAAACTGGTTGTAAGATTGAATGACCACTGAAAGTCTTCAGTGAGCTCTATCTTATGATGTCCTCAAATAAGCAGAGGTTAAATGGAAGCAATCTTAGGTGGGGGTTGGACTTCAATGTTACCTGTGAAAACTCAACTTGACCCAAATTTTGATTATGCTATGATGTAACCACTGGCCATAACCACACTTTGAAGTGGGAGCAGAAGTGGTGCCGATAATTTTTTAAAGAGACCTGGACCATTTCACAATAGTGCACCTCAAGATTTTTCAAAAATGTGATATTTTGCATGGGTGTAAAGCTTTTGATATACATTATTAGTCCATCACCTGAAATGATTAAGGCTAAATCAGCAGCCTTATGGGTAAAGAAACGATTTTTAATAAAATGAATCTGCCGAAATTTATTTAGCAGACTACTGAAATGGTGTTTAACACAAGAAAACACACGCCGGAGTTGATTCCCATGGCATGCACCCCGTTTGACTGGTCTGTGACCTATGTGGTATTAATGTCATTAAGTATTGAGTCTATGATATAAAGGCCTACGTGTAATACACACATTTGTTGATTAAAGTTATGACAAACTTAAAGTTAGCCTACAAATTTCCTGGATGTCTTTAGCCTCTTATTCAGATTATTAAAGCCACTATCAGCGATTTCTTCAAAATGTAAACAAACCGCACCCTCCATTTTTTGCACTGTTGTATTTGAAATGGTTGTAGTAAAGACCCCTGTATATGGCTAAGCGTAACACGCTGTATTTATCAAGAAATGGCGATTTTTTTTTATGCAATGTTTACTAATAAAAGTCAGGATCCGACTTTTGTTAATACACAAAACAGTCGTAAATGGCATCTTCAAGACTACTTTGAAATGCTTTAGTGTCTGTTTTCACAAAGAAGAGTAATATAAGTTGTTGATATGACCTAACACTATCAGTTTAGACACAAAATGGGCATTTTGAGTTTTTAAAGAAAGTGGCTTTAATGTCCCTATCTGTTTTTGGGGAGGTTAATTTTATGTGTTAAATATATCTCTATTCTTCCAATGGCCAAGACTAATTTGCGAGCAAATTGAAGAAATTTCATATTTTGTGAATATGTGCAAGTGGCACTTTAAAAACTGCCTTTGGCAGAAGTTCCGATTTCCCAACAGTGACATTTCCAATTTTGAGTATATTTTAATTTTTTTATTTTTAGAGTTAGGTGGGAAGCAGCTCTAGAAGTCATTGAGTTTCTGTTTCATTCCATCCGTCTGTAACAAACCCTAACAGTGGTATGGGACCTATAGCATTGCATGTTATAGATTCAAAGAAAAGTTTTTTCAATTTAAAAAAAAATCATATAAAAAATTCCAGAAAAAAGCCAAATTAGAAAAAAAATCAGCAACAAACTCCCATATAAATAAGTCAAATAAAAATTTTTTGAAAATCCACATCTACTGGTGGCCGCATCCCACAAGTTGTTATCCATGAGAAAAGCTACCCATACGGTACCCTATATGACCATTTAGTGGTTGAAAAGCTCCTGTGTCTAAAGTTCAGGTAATCACTTCACCATTTCCATTATTTGCCATTGTACTAACAAATAGGCTACATGGTTTTGGCCTTTACAAATATTGGTTCGTCAGGTAAAATTTGGTTGCACATCCGAGCACATTCCAGTGTTTTTTATATCCACTTTGACGTAGATGGCATTTATATTCTTTTACAAATGAGACCCTTTCTCATACCATACATAAGTGACTAAGTTCTGACTTTATCCCGGGATTTGTGTAAAGAAACTAACCCCAACCCCATGCCTTCCTTCATGACCATAATAACTACACTGTTCCCCCCCCCCCCAAATCCCTTTGGGGTTCCCCCCCCCCAAGTCAGATTGTGAAATGAACTAATAAGAAGTAGTTATGAAAAAAACAAGAATACCCCCCAAATTGCAACCTAGTAAGTTTAAAAAGATCTCTATCTCCAGTGTGACTGTGTCTGCTTATGGTCAAAAAGTCACATGTACCACATTAATAGTGAAAGTTTTGTGAGTGATATATACAAAAAGAACCCTACTGGTTGGCTACCTCTTGTTCCCTAGTTTGGTGAGTTCTCGCCTGCTTTTCCATATTGTGAATCATACATATTCAAGACATACCTTTCCCTCAGGTGTTTTTGTACCTGTGACCACACAGTTTGCAAAATACTTAATTTTGAGGACTTTAGTTTTGTGTTTTTGGAATGTGTCTTTGATTATTGTTTAAGAAACTAAGAGTAAGTGGTTCCCGCTGCCCTTTAAAACAGATTCTATATGAGGCAGGACTTGATGCTCCTTATCACATACATTTGTATTTGTGATGAAACAGTTAATTCTGAAATTTTTTTTTAATGCATATGTTTTTGAAATTATCTATTACGAGAATGAGTAGGTTGAAATTTGATTTTTTTTCACACTGGGGAGGTAAATATAATTTTGCGTTATCTCTCTCTCAAAGACATAAGAAACATTTCACGTGTTTTCTTTCTTGTTGGGTGCCATATTGACTACACCTGTGACCTTAGAACCTGAATATCAAGTGTAGGTCACAGGGAGTAGTTCATCATTGACTTCATGTAATTTTTTCTTTTCAAGAGACCAACACAATTGTGTAGCGATTTAATCTTTGAGGCATGTTTCCAGTTTGACTTTATTGACACAACGACTGCCAGGTCAAAGAGTCAAAATGGTAAATGAGATTCTTTCCATACTTCATTATCCATACAATTCATCACACAAAAAGATCAACACAACTTGAAGGTACAAAATAAAGATCATGGAGGAGATGACCAAGGCCAATAAGGCCAGCAGGGGTCATCCCCTAAAATAAAAAGTTACCAACAAATAATGCAAACCAAAACAAGGACATAAGAGATGAACAATGCTCAAAACTTATTAATTTAAATCTATTTAAAATTAAGTGGTGTTTGTAACCTTGTTTTCTTCTAACTTTTAACAGAAAAGGCGCCTATGATAAGCTTCACAGTTACATTGACCCGTTCATATTTTATAAGTGGCTTACCACAAAACGTATTTTGAAGTTTGCAACGTGACACCACAACTGAAGTAAGAATCTAGGGCTATCAGTGATTCCATTTTCATCGACCTGACTTTAAACAGCATTCCTCACGGGAATTGTGACCCACTTATGAATAACAAACATCTTATGGTAAATTTTTCTTGCAGATTTCACATACATTGATCCAGTCTTTTTTCGACTCTTACTGTTTTGTACCGTTAATCTTAGGTCAGATCTGCAGATCCCAGCTACTTTGGACGAAATTGTAATTTTTATAAATTTTCTGGTCCGTAAACTGTGCAGAAATACAGCAATTGGGCCTGTGATACATTTGCATCTTATCTTCAAATGAATGAATATGTTGGGAAAATGAGCCTGAATATGAGGTATGATGATCACAAAAATAAACTAGGTGTAGGAGATGACATCAGTGCCGAGACAGTGTTGACGTCAGAAACATGGCACTTTGCCTAAATGAGGTGTCACAAAATGTTGATAATTTGTGTCTTTAAATGAAATTTGAAATTAATCACAATGTTTGGACTAGTAACAAACCATTTGGTTAGTAAAGATTTTTTTTCTGTGCCATTTTTGTATAATTTCTGAGGGTTTTGGGGAAATTATGTGTGGGCGTGTTGAAAACATGCAAATCTTCGATGCTCTGTAGCTCAAAAATCAGCCTTCATCATATGACTTTTTCATTTTTGTTGAAGTGGTATGGTCCTAATTGTCCCAAAAAATCCAGTTTTGAAATAACCAGTCGCTTTATAGCCGATAAATTGACGTTGATAGTCATTTTGTACACAGGTCTATGGGGAGTTATTTAGTGCTGTGATTCCAATAAAACATGTTATATATTCAAATATAGTACTTTTTCTTTTCAAAACAATTGCAAATACATACATAATCCATGTTTTTCCCATAGTCATTTTGTTCCTATAGTCATATTTTTTATGTTTGTAAGGCAAATTAAAATTTGACTCCATTTTAATCGTTTGTACTGCAAACAACAACCAGACATCATCTCTAAATCTATACCATGTGTCATTAACAAGATATTAATACAGTTAATTTACACGAATATCATTTTCTAAGCACAGCATATAACCATTTTTTCCCCCTCAAACTCATTTTTAGCTCCACGTTATGTATAATTTACTATTCCCCACAGACCTGAGCAACAATTGGTAAATTGCCCATGAAGCATCAAATCAATGATTAGACAGAAGCCAGGAGTTGATTATTGATTCTGTCTCGGTAAAGTCTACTTGTGCTGCTTTTCAAATGTTAAGTCCACACAAGAAGGACGTCTGCGATGTAATTGCATAAGTTACCATTTTGTCTCCTGTACGGTACAGGTATATTTTACAAATATTGACTTCTTACAAGGAAAATGCTGCAAAAGCATCAAATCAATGATTAGACAGAAGCCAGGAGTTGATTATTGATTCTGTCTCGGTAAAGTCTACTTGTGCTGCTTTTCAAATGTTAAGTCCACACAAGAAGGATGTCTGCGATGTAATTGCATAAGTTACCATTTTGTCTCCTGTACGGTACAGGTATATTTTACAAATATTGACTTCTTACAAGGAAAATGCTGCAAAACCCTACCTGTGGAGGTTGGAGAAGATCTCCATATGGGAGGTATTTTGCACCACCTCCAATCAGAACTTGAAAAAAATGTATATTTCCCAGGAAGATTGTCACATTTGCTACATATTTCCCACTATTTCTTATGTATTTCTTAATCTGAAAAAGTCCTAATTTCTCTCCAGAAGGCCAGATTTCCTAGCAAGGAGCTTTTCAAATTTCCCACTTTTTTTAGCCATGTCTCCAATATTTCTTGTCACTTGAGCTACTTACTCAGGTGGACACTTATTTGTTACATGTTCACAAGGCATAAACTCTGGCTTCTTTGAAAATTTTAACTGGACCATTAGAAAATTCTATGAGGGTAAAATATTACAATTCACACCTTATCTTAGGGTTTGATATGATACATTTTTTACAGGGGTTGGACCGGAATGAGCGGGGAATGAGAACGGTAGATGCACACTCATCATTCAAATTGAACCTCATTGTCCTGCGTGTGTGTCTTCCATTAGTGTCTGCACCTTTTTGTTGACATATATATCTTAGCAGCCTGGTCCAAACTGCGAATAGTCCTACTGATCTACCTTTTACGAAGAGAGTAAATAGTTTGTCAGCATCAATCACTATTACAATGGTACTGTGGTGTACGCTATGGTTGGACAAAAAAAAAGTCAACCGACCACCAACCCACCCAAAATTGGGTGTGTCAGAAAAGGGATTAACAAACACATGATGAATTTTCGTGGCGATTTCACATGTCCCATTGATCAGTCATGTTATATCATCGTACCTTTTGGTCAAATATAGTATGTGTAAAACCATGGTGTTTTTTGTTTTTTTACAGTAGCCGGCTTGATAGGGCTCCACTGGAAGAATTTCGTAAAATTTGCTGGTCCGTAAATGTGCAGAAATTACAAACAGTGGGGGGGGCACAATGACCAGATGTTAACCTTTAATTCAAGAGTGCTCTACTTTCCCTAATAAAACATATATTCAAATATAGTACATTTTTCTTTTCAAAATAATTGCAATATATCCATCCCATAGAGTCAGTATGTTCCATAGCCATATTGGTTATGTTTGTGAGGCCGAAGTAAAAAATCGCTCGATTTCAATTGTGTAGTTACTGCAACAAAACCCGACTCTCTAAATCTATATGTGTCATTAATCTATATATTAATACATGTAATTTAGAATAACCCACAGCATATAACCATTTTTTTCTCAAACGTCATTTCTTTCCATTTTGTATAATTTACTATTCCCCACAGACCTGAGCAACAATTGGTAAATTTCCCATGAAGCATCAATCAATGGGATTATACAGAAGCCAGAGTTGATTATTGATTCTGTCTCGGTAATGTCTACTTGTGCTGCTTTTCAAATGTTATCACACAAAAGGACGTCCTGCAATGTAATTGCATAAGTTACCATTTTGTCTCCTGTACGGTACAGGTATATTTTACAAGATTTAACTTCTTACAATTTAAATGGGCCAAATCTTACCTGTGGTGGTTGGAGAAGCTTCCATATGGAGGTATTTTGCACCACCTCCAATCAGAAACTTGAAAAAAAAATGTATATTCCCAGGAATTGTCCCATTTGCTACCGTATTTTCCCACCATTTCTTAGTATTTTCTTTATCTTGAAAAAGTCCTAATTTCCCTCCAAAAGGTGCAGATTTTCCAGCAAGGAGCTTTTTATAATTCCCCTTCCCCACCAATTTTGAGCGGTTGGTTGCTTATTTTTTTTAGTCCAACATTAGCATACACCACATACTATTCAGACAGTGATGGAACTGAAAACTATTCACCTTGTCCTCAAGTTCACTAGGCAGATCAAAACTATTTTACACCCTCGGACGCAGGCTGCTCAATCTGTTAACAATGGGTGGGAATGCTAAGGAGATGCACCCTCAGGATTTCAATTGAACCGCATTGTCCTGACAAGTGTCCTGCCCCTGTTTGTGACATAACAGCCTTGGTCCACTGCAAATATCCACTGATTCACTTTTACAAGAGATGAATAGTTTGTCAGCATCATCACTGTTTCAAGGTACTGTGTGTATACTATGGTTGGACTAAAAAAAGTCAACCGACCACCGACCCACCCAAATTGGATGTGTCGGAAAAGGGCAATCCCATTGCCCTCAATCTTCACCCTGACAAAGTGTCCTTTGATTTGTACTCACCTACTGCTACAGGTGTTCCATTTACTTTTGTATTATACTAAATAATGTCAGCGCATATGTTGATAGTTGTTGAGGTTGGCTGTGAAGGAACACATGGTTAAGAATACACATAACACCTAACACTAGGCGTTGAATAAGTTCCAGATATATATGGCGCCTGATATTTTTAGATAAAAACAATATCCATAAATTATACAAGGTAGATATAGTATTGGGTCCCTAGCCCTATCATTGCTCTGACGTTGCTTGGAATTTGTGAGGTTGCATGACTTGAAAAGTCAATACACAAAAAACAGTTGGTCCTGCCGATGTCCTAGGCTATTCCTGATCCTTTAATTGAATTATATAGCATGTCCAAAGAAATCAATATAATAATTGATTAAAAACTGAATTGGAAACTTGAACCAGGATATAACGGAAAAGGATTTGGTTGTATTATTCAATTTCTTCTTCTTTCAGGACACACTATATCATCATGATCTTTA
>JAMKCH010023005.1:0-19900 GCA_023653785.1 Ophioderma brevispina
CATGTGCCTAATGACGTCAACTCTGTTTACGTAAATTGTAAGGACAGCGATTTTTTGAATTATTTTACAATTTTTGGCTTTCAAACCGAAATGACCCCATTAATACCTTTGACTCCTTATCCTGAACGGCGCCCCCCCTATATGAAGCCAGGTCAGTGGTTACATCTGAACCATTGGTTGATTATCGGCGTAATCCTGTAGAAGAAGAAGAATTTTTGCGACAATTAAATTAACATATTTGACGCGTGTGGCCAGCAGGTCAAAGGTCAGACAGGGGTCAATGGCATATGACATAAATGGGATCGGGTCAGCGGTCATTTGTCGTAAGTCTAGTCAAATACGTCAAATGATGACTGAACTAGCCGCAGTTGAAATGTTGATAGAAGAAAGAACCCATCAAAACCAGAACAAGACGGCGTGACGGCCGTCTGTCAGAAAGACGCACAAAAACAGAACAGACGGAACTGACGGCGTCTTGTCACAACGAAATAACGCATCAAAAACAGAACAGAGCTGACGGCCGGCATGTAAAGAACAGACTTGTGAACAGATCTAATTTACAAACGGCCGTATTGGGAATGGATGGTGATCCCCTAATGACCCCTTGAGGTGACTTAACCTTTGACCCTGTAACGTCACCCATATGTCACAAATGTCATTTTTTCATTTTAACAACTTTACAAGGATCAATATTATTAGAGTTTCAACTCATCCAAGCTGTTTCTGATTTGAATCTTTTCACCCCCTATAAGTGACCCCGGGTCAGGGGTCACAAGGATTATCCCTTACAAATCATCTCAGCGGAGCTTGTTTTGTTGATTTTGACCTTGAACTTTTTACCTTTGGAGTTAGACATCATAGACTTCTATTACCATTAAATGTACATCACTGCAGCAAATAACAGGTTTTATCTGTCCTTTATAGGCCTGAGATATATCCAATTGTCTTATTTTAGGCATTTTTGGCAAAATTGCCCTTTTGGACTCCTTGAATTGACCTTGATCCCGCGGTATAAAAAAAACCTCGTGGACACAACAAAATGGGGCCATTTGCCCAATGCAAATAAAAATGCTATATGCTTAGTTCTAGAGAAAAATTCTTTGAAAATTATTACCTTTAAAACGGTACATGGTACCTTAATGACTTGACCTCCAAAATAAAATACCATGCATACACAGGTAACAATAAACGCAAATCTGAAAGTATTCAGTCACTGTATATGTTTGGGTTTTGAGATAAAAAAAATTGAAAATTTTGGAATATTTTTGGTTTTTGATCCGGAGTGACCCCTTAATGACCTTTGATCCTGAATTGGTGGACAACCCGAAGACCCTGCCTGGTAACAATACATGTGCTCTAATGACGTCACTCTGGTTACGTTATTGTAAGGACGCGTTTTTGAATATTTTTCACAATTTTTGGCTTTCAAACCGAAATGACCCCCTTAATTACGCATTGACTCCTTCTCCCTGAACCCCCTATATGAGGCAAGTGTCAGTGGTTCCTCTGAACCAGTTAGTGATATCGCGTATGCTGTAGAGAAGAATTTGTAACATTAAATTACATATTTCACGCCTGTGGCCAGGTCAAAGGTCAGTCAGGGGTCAATCATTGTGACATAATGGGACGGTCAGTCGGTCATTTGATGTAAGTCTAGTCGAAATACGTCAAATGATGAATGAACTAGACGCAGTTGAAGTGTTGGCAACCCCCCAGAAGAAGACGAAGAAGAAAGAAGAACCCATCAAAAAACAGAACAAGACGGCTGAAGGCCGTCTTGTAAATAAAGAAAAGAAAGAAGAAGACCATCAAAAACAGAAGACTGCCTGACGCCCGTCTTGTACCTGGGCTAATTGGGAGGCGGTAGCTGCAAGACAGGGCTTGCCAAGTACAGTTGGTATACAATGATATGGCTACTATACAGTACCTACCGCCATACTACCCTGTAGTTCCTATACTAGGTTGAGAGAAAGTGCATTTGGTGTAGACAGTACCGGAGTAGACATGTGCTACCATGTAGTTACTCCGCATTTACCACAAGGCCATTTTGATAGTGGACGAAGAGGGCGCTATACGCTTGGGCTCTTGTTTAGCATTTTTTGATTGTTTAGGAAAATCATTACAAAATTCAATCGGGCCATCAATCAAGAACCCTCATATCCCGACATCTAAGAAAAAGCAAATATATGTCAATATATCTAAAAAACAAAATTGGCCTATGAGAACTACCGCGCGCTTAGAGCCGGTGTAACCATGTAGCTACTCCACGACAGTGCAGACATCCGTGTGTGTACACTAATCCGTCTATGCGCAAAAATACCAGGTTCCCCCTTGCCGGCGAGTGTCGTCTAATGGGTAAGGTATCTGTTTTACTCGTGGCAGCTTCTGGAACATCATAGAAATTGGCTGTGTAAGTCGTTCTTTTTTTAGTAGAGCAACAATGTTTACTAAATTGGCGCATAGGACAGTCCATGTGGTCCACAACATTTTGGAGACTTTCTGTTCATACACAAAATATAACATCTCATCTCCCAGACTAAATTTCACTGGGGTAATGAGAAAAATTATTATCTTTCTTCTGATACCGACATCTAACATTTTAATGGAGAAGTGTGGGACGAGGGTGTCATTTGGGTCAACCCCCATGAGTACTTTTTTTTTCCAAAATCTACCTTGAAATGACTACCAGAATTCAATTGATGCATATTGGTCAAGAGTACATCTCTTTATTGTTGGTTTAGCAAACAAGTTCAGTTGCTTCACATAAATTCTTTGAATTGCCAAATAGACAATCATCATACAAATAATTAAAGTTGGGAATAATGAATAATTAAAGTTGGAGAAATAATGAATAATGAAATGGTCACCTCAAAATGAAAAAGGGGGACGGGAAACTAATAATAAACTTTGCTGGGTCTAAAATGCCATTTTGGAGCCTTTAGACTGTCCTTGTATAGATTGGATGGTCACAAATAACAGACTGCTTACCCACCTACTTTCATTTTCCTTAAGAGTACAACAACAGGAGCAAAACACATTGAAAGAAAAAAAAACATTGGTGACCCTTCTGGTTGGTGCTCATTATTAGGCATGAGAGTTATCTGATATTGTGTTTGCTCAAATTTCTGGTTCCAGCAAACCTCTACTTTTGGCCTAATTGTGGGTAATAAAACTGGGGCAAATGATGCACATTTATATGTAGCATATTCAGTTGATCATTGAAACTGGGTGGAAACTCTCTCTAAATAAAATAAAAGTTAAAAGTTCACACTTCAAAAGAGTGAATGGACAAATACACTTCAAGAGTTGAAATCACTCAAAGAGTGAAATTTGATTATCTACAGTGATTTTACTCTGCAGTGATTGTCTATAAGGCAAACAAATCAAGTTTGTTTCCCTTTTCTTTTTTTGAAAAGCATGTTCCCCAGAAATGGCACAAATTGGCCAAACGGCAACTCAAAACAGTTGCAATTGTCAAAAACAAAAATAATGATTTGGGATTATTTACATATTTTTTAAAAATAAAATTGTCTGTGTCTGAGGCATTTTTTGTAGACAAAAATGCCTCAGAGACAGAATTTTTTTTTGCTTATTAGTGTATGTTATTTTGAACCAGTTTCTTAGACAACTGTCTTAAACTGTCTTAGGGTTACAGGCTGCTTTTAATGGAATAAATCGCAACATTATATTGCACTTTATTCTGTTTTAAGTAAATTAGGTTGATTGGCTGTCTCTAAGACTTTTACATATTAATTAGCTTGTGGAGACTTAGAATTTTTTTAAATGTCCCCACAAAAGAAAATAATGTCCCCATAAGGCTTGAAAACGGCCCCTTAAGACATTGTGTATCCAATCACGCGTGAACACACACACCACACACACAACTCAAACATTGGTGTTGGTGAATTGGCCTTTTTATGGTTGCTGGCCCATTTATAAATTTTGGTCAAATCTTTAGATTGATCGTATATAATTTTTGGTCATTACCTAAACATATTGTCAGCCTCCAAATAGCCTTCATCACATGTACATTTTAATATTCCAATGTTATCTAGTGCAGCTTTACATGTTCCATTATCCCCACAAGGCTCCTGTAACCGGCTCCCTGGTGTTAGACTAAACACAAATGAATAATAAATCAATGAATGTGAAAACAGTTTAAAACAATTAATTGCTGACCTTTAGTCGAGCAATTAATTACTATTTAAGATTACTAATATTCTTAATTATTACTTTCACTGGTGTTATTCATGCTGATTGAAACAATAGAAAATTATGTTTTTAATATGTCAATTCTTGTAGTGTATAGTGTTTTCATATTTTGGGGAAGTAGAGCCCTTATCCTCGAGAAAGGTTCTTTCCAAAATTCGTTGATTCTGATGGTGTGTTTTCATGTTAATGAGCATCGACGTGCCCCATACACCATGTTGTAAATTTTGGTCCGTTTACGGACATAAAATCAAAGCTTACAAAGACATGACAAGGATAAGCAGAGAGAAGCGCCCCTCACTAGTTGTAACTATGCAAAATATGATTAATTGTCATTTGTGCGACTAATACTCGGTTTTGCAACGAGAAAAATCTTCATGCTTTCCAAAAGAGGAAAATCTAGAATTGCCATAACAAGCTAAAAACAGGAAAAAAATCCAATTGGAAGGGGGGTTTGAGTTCTAAGTAGCAAACCCACAACTATAAATAAATGCATACTACTTCAAAAGCTCACTTGAGATTTATATTCATGATCTTTATTATGCCACGGTCTTCATTGATGATTAGAGTTACTATAATAGAAGTGGTCATTTTGCTATGGTTCAGACCTCAGGAAAAATCTATTGGACTATACATAATACAAATTCTTGCAAAGATTTGGGTTCATGTAATACAATTAAGTTAGTTCTGGTATACAGTGTACTTTGTTTCTGGTAGAGTAAGCACAAAGCTATATGCTTGGGAATATTTTTTATGCCTCTACTTTTCTATTTTTGCACCCCCGATGAAGAAATTGTTTAAAATGAACCCTCTCCCCCCCAAGAACGTGACAGCCCTTCAGGGCGAATAAATGTTATCAATATACATCAGTCTCTTTGCCTTTCTTGGGGGAAAGGGGTGTTATAATAAAATTTAATTTCCCTTGAAGCGGGGTGAGGGCACTTCAAAATTCCTCTTTCACTTTGGATCAGAAAACTTCACAATTAAAGTTATATGATTTGTGAAAATGGGTACCAGATAATGCCAATGTCTAACTGAGGGTGGCTTCTCTCTGCTTATCCTGCCTGGCGTGGCGGCACCAGACCTCTTTTTCTGGGGGGAACGGGGGGGGGGGGGGCAAGGAAATTTTTTGGGGGAAAATGAATTCCTGGGGGGCAAAGTGAATTTTTTGGGGAAAAAGTGAAATTCTGGGGGGCAAAATATAACAAATTTGGAGATTTTTTAAACCAATTTTTGGCCCAAATTGCTGATTTTTTGTCTAGATTTGGTGATTTTTCGTCCCAAATCGCCGCTTTTGCCAAAAATCCCTCATTTTTTTCTTTCGGCCGGGGGGGGGGGCAAGAAAAAACTTTAGGGGGCGAATGCCCCCCTTGCCCCCCCCCCCACCCCCGTGGCACTCGCCACTGGCTGCTGGTCCTTTCTTCCAAGTATATCGACTTTACACATAATATTAGGCACACCTACTAATAACTTAGGCTAATTGTCCAGATGATAATACAAATCTCAACTTGTGGGGGTCGTCCGGGGCACCTTTAAAACAGGCCTTAATTACAGAGGAATTTTTTAGGAATATGAATTTCTCTCAATTTCACTGGATCAATTTGTAGACCACCTACCGAGAACATTTTCAAAGTTTATGGACAAACAAGTGCAAAAGAAAACTGCAAACCGGTGGGAGGAATTGTTTTTGAACTTGCCTGCTATCGTAATCATTCCCATAAAAACCATGCTTTGAATTAAATGTCGTGCACGCCAGAAATACTAAATCATCTTTACAGCGTATTTGGCCTTATTCACTTCAAGAGTGATCTACTACATTGGTAAGCATTCCAAAGTATGCAAAAAAATTAGGGTTTTACATTTTTTAAAAAAATTGGGGGCGCTCTTCTGGAAATGTCATCATGTCTCTTTTTGGAAAATGTCCTCAGGTCCCTTGAAAGGTTGCAATGCAATTGAGGAGATTTCAAGCCATCCATATTTCTGTGATATGTCATAATAGATTTGACTCACAATAGCATCCTTACCTTTATTGGCTACAGAAAAACTTATTTTTACAATTTTTTGAGAACAAAATGGGGATTTGTTAGATGCTTAATAGGAAAAAACAAAAATAGGCTGAATCATACGCTCTTATAGGAAATTAGAAATTTTTTGTACAAGAAACAGTTCTCGGCTTTCATCCTTTCAGATGGGATATTGTAATAGAGAGCTTTACACCAGCTGCAAAATCAGGATTTCCATTCTAGGGACAACCTGTTTGGAAATCTCTTGTTGAACCTATGTTAGGTCATGTGTAAAGGCAACTTTTCCATTGATATTGACGTGAGCTTGTCACTGTTAACAATGTACATGATGACAAAAGTGTGCTCTTGATGACATACAACTTTACAAGTTATGTTTACAAATCTGGGTATATAAAATCCCTCGAACACTTTCAGTGTAGTCTACTGTCACTCTGATGGTTCTTGTGTTGATGCAAAGTCCTGCTGTACTGTTTGCAAGGTTGTAGTTCTATTTCCTCCATTTATTGCATGGATGCACTACCGAAAATTGAAAACAATTCCAATAATTGAATCAGCGGATGGGACCCAACAGTGAATCCCAAATGAGGTTTTGTAGTACTGTGGGGAATACACTTACTTCATCGAATAGAGAGTTTGTATCATTTGAATCTTGTCTAGTCATATCTGTACATATTTTGGATAACACGTGCATCCCCCCTGTTCATTGCGCTGTTCTTTCAGACATTTAATACGGGATAAGATGAGATTTTTGAGGATCCAATTTCTCTCAATTTGCACTTGATTGGTGGTTGAATCCTCCGAGAATATTTCAATGATTTTTGGTCAAACAAGAACAAGACAAAGTCATGCTTTAATTTTCTGTTGTGTCATGATCTTTTTACATAATGATGGCATTTTAGCTTATTCACTTCAGGTGTGATCTTATATATTGGTTTAGCATTCCAAAGGTGGCAAAAAACTTGGTTAAAAAAATTGGGGTGCTTCTTTCTAGAAATGCCCTGTCTCTCTTTATATGACAATGCTTACCTCACATTCACCATCTGGGGCATGTAACCAAAGTAACATGAACCTCATAGTCATCCCATTAGAAGGCATCGCCAATGGTCGCCACATGGGTATCATTACAGGATTAGCTGTAGAAAATGATGATAATTTAGTTATAAACACCGCTGTCATCTTGATGAAGTGTGCCAACTTGGCTTTTATTTTCTCAGAATCCTGTGGCAATTCACTAATGTGCGAACTGTTTATATTAGCGTCCATTTTGTGATTACATATATTGTTCATTTCTCTGTTTTATTGGAGAAGATTTCTCGCGGGGAAGTACTTTGTTTATTATGAAAGAGAAAATGGAATCCCATAGTGCTATATTGAGATCAGCCAGATGTTGTTTACAAGTCGATTTTAAAGACCTATCGTGATTTGAAAAAATATTGAAAATTTTGCAGGATAGCTTCAAGTGAAGGATAAGTCTGTAGAAATTTCATAAGTTACCTTTTCCAACTGAAGAATTGACAAAAAGGAAGAAACGACAGTGTTCCAAGATACAATTCCCCTTCATTACGTGTTGTAGTAAGTGTCCGAACGACTAATGACTTAAAATTTCGGATTCTGTCCTTATTAGGTTACTCTTGGTCTTATCATTTGGGCAGGTGTATGTTGGAATCCTGACTTTTACATACATGCCAAAATCTGTTTTTGATGAATTTTTTTCGATTTTCTGATTTAGCAAATCACTGATAGTGTCTTAAGCTAAGTACTATAATTAGCCTGTTTTTTTTTTCATCTGTGTTATCTGTTCAAAACAGATTGCATATGTCATTTATGTAAGATCTGCAATGCAGATGGTGTCATTTTGTGAGATCCAATTGGATAGTGTTAAGCTATTTTTATGCTGATATGTTATAATCTCTGTTTTTCTTTATATTTTAAATACTGCTGTTTTTCCATTCCCTATCCATTTTTTTCTTTCCCACACGCCCTTTTCAACATTCGATTGATCTCCATAGATGGTAGATTGGTGAAGTATTAGTACTGAGATTTTAGATGCCACAGGAGGTTGAAAGCTGAACTGTCTTCTGTCATTTTTTCAACCAAAAGAGCTTCAGTCCCTTTGGAATCACAAAATTCTTGAAAACAATATAATCAAATCAGTGTTATAACATTTTCTCTGGAATACACATAATGGCCTCCTCTAAATGATAAAGCTTGACGCCAACAAGTCCCACTTGAAATCTGCAGTATTATAGTTAATTATGGGCAGATTAAACTCTATGTGGTATAGTATGTAACAGGAGGTTGTTATTTTGGACAGTTCAGCTTTCAAGCTCCCAGTGGTAATCCAAAATAATCAGTACTGGTAGCAGCACAATCACTAACGCGGTAGTTTTTCACCCATGGCTCAGGAGGCAGTCTCCCTCACTACCTCAAAGGGCGGCTATTGAGTTTATCTTTTTTGGCTTAGAATTTTTCCCTCTAACCTGAAAAATAATAAAATTTTTCTATATTTTAAAAAAAGCAGTAGCAAGATTCGAAACCGAGACCACTGCATCATGAGGTCAGTTACCTACCACAAGACCAGCGAGGATTGGTGTGCCAGATCTGCAATTCAATCCTTGAATAACATTTAACGATAAATCGCTATTGCTTATTGTGGTCAGCATAGATATAATGAATAGCTCCGCTCTGAAACGGTTGCCACAACCTATGCTCCTGAAGCCTGATTGGTGGTCAAAATGTCACACTTGCACACCAATCTACCATCTCTGGAGATACATTCTACTGGCGCAAGTTTTTAACTTTCAACTCCTTATAAGAGTATTTCAACACTAAGTATTTCCCAATACCTAATTGAAATTCGCACTAATATAAAGTTGAGTAGGGGTCCAACTAACAAAACTAAGACCCGTCTCAAATGCCACTAATATAAGGCTCTAACTACAAAACTATGACCACCCTGTCCTCAAATTCCATAATATTGCACTAAAAACAAGTTACGGTCTTAGATTTGTAGTTGAGTAAAGGTCTTACTACAAAACTAAACTAAGCCCAAAAAACCCTGTTTCAAATTCCCCTCTATACTATACATTTTGGCGCCAAACAAGTTAGGGTCTTAGTTTTGTAGTTGAGTAATGGTCCAACTACAAAACTAGACCCTGTGTCCTCAAATTCAGCTAATATTGTCACTAAAAAAAGATTTAGGGTCGTAGTTTTGTAGTTGAGTAAGGTCTACCATCCCAAAACTAAGCCCCTGTTATCAATTCCTCTGCTATACTTTTGGCACCAAACAGGGGCAATGAAGGCATGCCCCTGTATTATATGGCATCTTTGTAGGGCATAACATACAATACCACATAGGACCGCAACTCATTTTTTACATTAAAAAACATATGGACAAAACAAAAGGTAAACTAAAAAGTTTGACACACTTTCCAAAGACTGACACACAGCATGCAATCCTGCATACACACAAGAACTTGCACATGGGCCATGATCTAAAATTCAGGAAATGTTGGGAAAATGTGAAATTTTTGGTGAAAAAATCACATTATAATCTCCCTGACATATATTACTTCATACAGATTTTAGTTTTTTTAATTTACTTACGAATAACTGTGACGGATCTGTTGTTGATGTTATTGCACTGTATCCTGACATGAACATATCTTGGTGATGGCTTAAGCTGTATTACCATTGGAAGATGTGAACACTTGCAGATGCAGACAATTGAAGAACCAATATTATCATTTTCCCCTTCTAATAAATGACAAATAACACAGTAGTTCCCTGTGCACTGCATCTAGAAAATCCTATCGGGGGGGGGGTGGGGGGGGGGGGGGGGGGGTGGTGGGTCAACAGGGGGGGGGGGGGGGGGGCTGGTAAATAACTTTATTTTATTTTCATAAGCAGGAATTGAGAAAGCATTCCCTTCCAGGATACTCGCTCACCCAATCCTCAACTATATTATTTAATGGAAAGTTTTATATTCAGTTTATATTTCTAATATATTAAGGTGGGGGTCTCACAAGAAAATATATTTTATGCCATATACAAGCGCACACTTAATGCAATCAATTCACATCCATCCTAAAAAATCAGAAGTTTGAATATTCTGTAACTTGCATTAAAAATGGAAAGCTAATCTGTATTTTTGTTTCATTTAATTTTACACTTTCAACTTTCACCAAAGGCAATATGATTTCCCACTGCACTCATTCATTAGGCCCCCTCCCCCAGCCCCCAGAGCCCCCCAATGACTATCTTGTATCAGTGAAGAACCCAAATTCGCCCACTCAGAAATACCACCTGGCACCCCCTTTTGCCACCCCCCATTTTTTGCAAAGGTTACAACACACTGTGTAGGACAAACAAACAAAACCCACTGACAACCATAAGAACTCTTCCCACGCAAGATGACGTCACTCACAAACACTTGTGGACTTCATCTCTCCTTACACTTAAGTGACCAAAGTGGTTTTCGCTCCGTTTCGTTCCAGGGGGTCCTGCCCCCCAAGGAATCCCACTTTCCCCGGGGAATTTTTTTCAATTGAAATTTTACACAACATGTGGAAGGTCATAAGACAACCCAATCAGCACTAAAAATGAAATTTGTTATTTCGGCTGGAAATTGGGGCAAACATTTGTTTTCAAAACACACGAAAATTGGGCAAAAAGACGGAAAATTCAAGTGAGCTTTGCGCTTACAAAAAATCAAACATTTTGAAAACTTATTTTATGTTGTATCTATTCTAGAAGACCTAAATTACATATATTTAACACAAAACCAGCATTTTTAGGGAATCCTGTATATTTTACGTTTGTTGCAAAATAATGTCCATTTCCCATGGAGTTTTGTACAGTAACTTT
Organism: Ophioderma brevispina; assembly: GCA_023653785.1. Taxonomy (NCBI): domain Eukaryota; kingdom Metazoa; phylum Echinodermata; class Ophiuroidea; order Amphilepidida; family Ophiodermatidae; genus Ophioderma; species Ophioderma brevispina. The sequence goes on from JAMKCH010023005.1 coordinate 11,100, forward strand.
AGAAATGTCTCCACGATGAATTGTTTCACATCACATAAGGTTTAATTATTTTAATGTTACTAATAATTGTGGTTTACTTACAATGTATGTGTGAACTTATAACAGCAAACAAAAAATTCTTTTGGTTCTTTGATTTTTAAAAATATTCTCAGAATACCTTGCCATGGGCCCCCCCCCTAATTACCTCATTAACGGCTTGGTGCCGATTTTAATTATTTTGGTATGAAAGAAGCGCATTTAAAGTCCCAGACAATTACAAAAATATGGTGCAAATATCCCCACGCATAAAGCGGCCAGCAATTTAAGCGAAACAAATTTTTTGGGGTCCATAGTAAACGTCTCACTCTTACTCCCCTCCCCCTGGTCACGTTAAGTGTTGACGATCTAAGATTGATGTCTACTCCAGCCACAGCCCAGCTGAAGGGTGATAGTATCACCCGCATCCATCGGTTGTTCCACTTCTGGTTGTCATGATTTAATCATTACTTATTTATTCAACCCAGATGAATAAGAGTATACAAGTTACAGATTAATCCTTTGAAGGGCATCAGATAATGTTAAAAATCATAAAAATATTTGTTGCTGCAAAAAACAACATTTTGTAAATCCGAGATTTCAAAAGTAAGAAAATGTGCAACAGCGTGTGTAACCAGAAAAATAAATAAAAATAAAAAAACATCCAAATATTTTTATTTTTTGATAATCAAATTTTTGTCAATCGAAAGAAAGTTTCAAAATGTGCAATATGTGTTCGACTGTTATTCGTGTGCAAAGTATCTTAGACAAACCTTTATTATTTGGCTGATTTTTCTTTCATAATAATATATTTTAGTTGCTTTACCATTGCTCGGTATATTTCCCTGGTGGAACATGATTAAAAACCCATTCTGTGACATTCCTTGTAGCCCCATTGCATACCGTTTCTTTCAACTTTTGGGGAGACTAGAAAAGGAAATGTATCATTCACAAGATTTATGATCTAGGTAAGTTTATTTTCCTTCTCTACTTTAAGTAGGCGTGCAGTCATTCTTGGGAAAGAGGAAGGAAATGAGGAATAAACTGTTTTGGGGTTAAAATTATTGTGTTTCCCCTCAAACAATTTGACATTCTCCTTGATTGTTTTATTAAAGTACTCCATTTGCAAGTTCATGTTACCCTCTCATGTCATGTTCCTTATCAAAATTGTCATGTTCCCCTCTGCCTCACATTTTTTTATTCCCTTAAATCATCCATTCCCTGTGGCGTAACATAACGACCCCCTCTAAATAGAGGAAGAATTTACCCAACCAAGCAACCCAGGATCATAGCCCCAGAATGTGACACAATAGGGGAGGGGGAGAAGGATGGGATAAAATTTTTAGGGGCTGATAATTTGTTTTAAGACTTTTATCCATAGGAGCATTTAGTCATAATAGAGGCCTTCCCTATATTCTGTGATTTCTTTGCCAAGTTGCGCGACCTTGACTTGCAGGCACCTCTACATCAAGGTAATAAATAAATTGTTTTAATATATTTACTTCGATAAATGGGCAAAATCAAGAATCCCTAGTTTAAAACGGCTGACTCCAGGAGATTTCCCGAGGAGGGCACGCCCTCATTTTTCAACAAATCGGCATTTTTTGCTATTACATAACTGCTTGTCCGTTTATACTAATCACTGGGTGTGAAATGCTAAGCTCAAATCGAAGTCCTTCATATAGAAAATCACAACTTTGTTTATTACAACTTCCGGATTTGGAATTTTTGTTTTACACAGTATCCTATTGCACTGTTACCATACAATATACGTCTGGCCCTATTTCATTTCATCATTATCTATTGTATCTCTTTCGTTGTATGCCCTTTATTTTTGCGGAACAGGGCCCCATGCACATCTGCTTCTATCAAAGAGTCTCCCGAGGACAAACATAAAAGTCGTCAGGCTGAATGCCGCAGCGTATGCTTGTTTATTTGTGTGGCGCAAGCAGTACTCTATTCAAAATATAAACGTGTGTGTGACAGCATAGTGGTCAAACGGGAATTCCAGAGCAGTGCTATGTCATATTTTTTGAATCAGAAATAAATTGAATATAATGTCTAGGATACCAACGAATGAACGTAGGAACTTTAACATATGCTAAATATCTTAATGATTATAAAAAGAAGGGATGTTAATTGTTATATTTAAAAACACACACGTTCAAACTACACGGCAGTAAGCTTCGACTGTGTTTAAGTGACGGGAGATTTTTTAGGATAGAATTTCTCTCAAATTGCACAGGATCGATTGTAGACCACAACCAAAGAACGTTCCGAAGATTTATTGGACAAACAAGTTACAAAAGAAAATAGCAAAACCTGGTTTGAATTGCCCTGACTATCGTAATGCCCCATAGAACACGTGCTGACTTCTGTCGTGCAAGACAGAAAGTACTAAATCATAATATTATACACAAGATGGCGTATTCGGGGGCATTATTCATTCAGGTGTGCTCTAAGACCATTTAAAGCGATCACAAATATGCCAAAAACCGGTTCGAAAAAAATTGGGGCGCTTCTTTCTGAAATCTCCTCAAGTCAAGTCAAGTTGTTGGTTTGCATGGCCGTCTTTCAGGCACTAGGGCCAAAGAGGTTCTATATAATAGGAGCAAAACGTTACGTAATCTTTAGAAGGGGAAATTACACCGTCTCTCAGTTTTGCCCGACCCAAAAGAAAAAATAAGAGTACCAACAATTAAGAAAGCAAAATGGCTGCCTCCGCTCTTCCACAGCTGTGGGTGCCGCTTTGCTTACACTAATCGGTAGTGATACAAAATTAAGTATGTGTTAGAGGTGGCCAGGGTGTTGTAATAATAGTGCACCTGGACATTGTGCTCAGATACTCTCTTTTCTCATAAGTGCACTGCGCACTTAGTTGGACAGATGTTTCATTGAGGCGGTTTATTTAAAGGTCCATGGCCCGATCGCTATATGGCCTCGTCCCCAGAAGCCCCGGATTTACCGGAAGTGGTCAACCATTTTGGTATCAGAAGAAAGCTACTATTTTTCTCATTACAACTGTGAAATCTTATGGCCAAAGGATTTTTGGTTTTGAAGTTATGAGAGGTCGAAAATGTACCCGCATTTTGGTCGACCAATATTATTTTACACACTACTCTATGGGGCTTAAAAATCACGTTTTTAGCTTCTCACATGAAACGGATTGATATCGCGGAACTTTGCAGATGGTGTTTTGGGATGCAGGCCAATCTATCAGATGAAAATTTCATATTCTAAAAATCGGGCCATCCCCCTTTAAATCAGACGACTGAATTTGTCATTTCATTCATTGTGTGGCCATGGTAGGACAAATTTAAACCACCCATATCATCCCAACTCCAACCCACGTATATTTTGGCGGATTGTTTGTATCGAATTGACATTAATGTGTGTATACAAGCCCCAAACTACTAATATCCGTGCAATATTCACATGTCAGCCCAGCACTGACGACTGGTTTTGAATGGGTTTCACCCCCTTCGACTATGGCGATGTCGACCCGAAAACAATGCGGTGAATTCGATTACGTGATTCTCTTCATATAGGTAGACATGTGGGCAGGTGGTACTTGCTTGCCCGCCGTAACTTGCAATTCAAACAACAGAAACAGCACTTTGCTTTTCCACTTCTCTACTCTACTCTTTTAATATACAATTCTGTAGTGGCACTATTGACATACTGAAATGTAACTTGTTTCAATTGATTGGGCTTTAGTATTCAACAAAATACCTACAGTGAATCCCCAAGACCAACCGATAGATTACCCGCTGGACTATTTTCTTGCTGAAAGACTCGTACACATGCGAAAACGATAGCAAGGACATTTAGGTGGTTTTATTTTAAGAAAATAGTTAGGCCTATATGTTCCTTTTAAAAAAACCTTAATAAACTATGTTTATCTAAAATGGTACTGAATATTTAGGGAAAATACGCATTAATTAATTCTTTGCACTACGTATATGCAAATAAACGGCTCAAACAGCTATCCAATCGGATCGAATGGTCGAAACTAGCAAGCGAAACTCACCTCCAGAGGACTATTATAGTTGGCGATGGTCTATAACTCCACTCTCGCCCTTTATCTAAAGCATAAACGGTTTACTGCATTAAAAAAACCTAAAAAATCCGATTCCGTCACAAACTTTAGGTCACTATCTTTAGTTTCGTTGATTAATTTTTCAATTATTACACAAAAATATATTTAAAAATCGCTGAATCAGCCTTTAAACTCCAAATCTATAAACACTTTGGACCGAATTTTAGTTAATTAAAGCGCCTTTCTACTGTACCAAGGATCTCCAGCATGAGGGAAAAAAAAATCCTACCAATAAATTTCTGCCCAAACCTCAGGATAATTGTTGGCATTCTTTAGAGATAAGCATACCTGTCGAAGAGATACTTTGGACTTGCCCTGACAGTAAGTTTCTTACTATCCAAAATCTCCACATTTTTTGTTGAGCCCTTCAAACATGTGGTAGTCCAGTCACCAAATAAAGAATTGTAAGAAATTCAGTGCCATTTTCTCCGTGATCCTAAATTACACAAACTGCGAAGAGCCTGATATTCATTTTGTACTAATTGCAAAATTTTCTCATATGCCCACAAATAAATTGCTCAAATAAACCGTAACATAACATTAAAAAAAATACTAAGGGAGCGAGGACCACTTCCTTTGCACCCCGCAAACCAAACCAAACCATTTGTTAGGTTCCTTTGATGACCCCAAAACACAATCAGGATATTCCCAAAAATAAAAACTGGCCCCAAGGCAGATATTCAAGATAACATCCAAGATGGCTGCCAAATAGGTTTCTGTTCACTAAAATGCATTAACACAAGATATTAAAATCTTAATTGTCAAGAAGATTCATGAGATGAAAGTTTCATGTCATAATGAATATATCTGTGCCTAAATAATTTCATTCGCATATTTTAAATTCAAGATGACCGCCAAAATAGAATTTTTCACTAAATAAAACACCTAATTGATTTCATTCGAAAATGGCTGCCAATTTTTTTTTTCAATAAAACTACAGATTCAATGAGATGAAAGTTTCAGGTCATAAAGAATACATCTGTGCCTAAATAATATCTTTCACATGTTTTGAACAAAAAACGGAATGCCTAAAAGATATTTTAAAAAAATAAATAAAAAAAAGCAGAGTTTGTGTGCCAGTGGCTCCATCAATTGTAAAAATCAACTTGCGGTTTACATTGCTATACCTATTTTGAGAGGGTTCTGCCACTTTGAACAATGCTCGGTCTGAAACCAATACCAAGATAGTTGAACTTACCCCACTCCAATGAAACAAACAAAACAACAATGCTCCGACAATATTTTTTCATACATTAAAAGTTATTTGGCCAAAAAGCTAGCTTTAATACCTGTGACATGCAGCCTACCTGAATCGCAACTGTCCACGCTTCCATCAGCACAGCAGCTTGGCTTTTTTGAGGTACTTTGGACAGGTCCTGCTAAACTCTGACGTTTCTGTAATTAAGTTTACAAAACAATCATTTTAAGGGAGTAGCTATTCAGAGCTACCCCTGAGAAAGTGCTATGGTTAAATTATTCAAATCATTCTTGCTATAGGTTTCCCACAAAACATTTTTCATGATATTTTATATCTCATTAAGTTGTTTTTCGTTCTAAGAAAACTGAAATGTGCGTTTGTTTAAAACAATTTCGTCTTTGGTCAATTATATTAAAAACATTTGATCATTAGAATTAACTTTATTTCATATATTTTTCGTCAAAATCAATTTAATTTGGTCGTATCCATGGCCCATCATTGAATGTAACAAGTATTTAAAAAAAACTGTGTCGGGTCGCCAGGCATAATTTTACAAGAAATAAGAACAACATTAAAAGCATTTAAAGGAGTAGATGGTTTTCTAGTTTTAAGTTGCACTTTTATTAAAAAAAAAAAAAAAAAAAAAGGGAGTAGCTATTCAGAGCTACCCCTGAGAAAGTGCTATGGTTAAATTATTCAAATCATTCTTGCTATAGGTTTCCCACAAAACATTTTTCATGATATTTTATATCTCATTAAGTTGTTTTTCGTTCTAAGAAAACTGAAATGTGCGTTTGTTTAAAACAATTTCGTCTTTGGTCAATTATATTAAAAACATTTGATCATTAGAATTAACTTTATTTCATATATTTTTCGTCAAAATCAATTTAATTTGGTCGTATCCATGGCCCATCATTGAATGTAAAAAGCGCAATTTCGTCTTGTAATTTCACATTTAGTTTATTGGACGAAATGGCAATGTCTGGATGTATGTAAGGACGTGTGTGTGTCTGGACACAAAAAGGTCAACATTTTGCCATAACTTTTTTTCCAGGTGAGCTAGAGTACCCAAACTTAGATATATTGTAGGAGGGCACAAGCCCCTACTAACCATGTAATTCCATTCACCCCCAGGTCCTCCCCTGGGTCTGACAGGGGGTGGGGAAATGTCAAAAAAGGTCAACATTTACTAAAAAAGGCAACATTTTGCTATAACTTTTTTTCCAGATGCGCTAGAGTAGCCAAACTTAATATATCTTGTAGGAGGAGGCGTCGCACGCCCCTACTACCAATGTAATCCATTCCCCCAGGGTTCCTCCCCCTTGGTGGAAGGGGAATGGGGAAATGTCCAAAAAAGGTCACATTTCACAAAAAAAAGTAAACATTTTGCCATAACTTTTTTCCAGATGAGCTAGCGTACCCAACTTAGATATATTGTAGGAGGGTCAACAGTCCCCTACTAACCATCTTAATTCATCTCCCCAGGGACCTCCCCTGGTCTGACAGGGGAGTGGAAAATGTCAAAAAACATGTCAACATTTCACAAAAAGGTAAACATTTTGCCATAACTTTTTTTCCGATTGGCTAGAGTAAGTCAACTTAAGTTATATTGTAGGAGGGGGGGAAACCCCTACTAACCTTGTAATTCTTCTACAACAGGGTTCTCTTCTCCCCTGGGTCTAACAGGGGGTGGGGAAATGGACAAAAAAGGTCAACATTCACAAAAAAGGTCACATTTTGCTATAACTTTTTTTCCAGATGGCTAGAGTAGCCAAAACTTATACTAGTGTGGAGGGCGCAAGCCCCTACAAACAATGTAATCCATTCCCCACAGGGTCCTCCTGGTCTGACAATGGGATGGGGAAATGTCAAAAAAGGTCACATTCACAAAAAAGTAAACATTTTGCCATAACTTTTTTTCCAGATAGCTAGAGTACCCCAAATCTTAGATATATTGTAGGAGGGCACAAGTCCCTACTACCATGTAATTCATTCCCCCAGGGACCTCCCCAAGGTCTGACAGGGGAGTGGGAAAATGGTCCAAAAACAGTCACCATTTCACAAAAAGGTAAACATTTTTGCCACTAAACTTTTTTTTTTCCAGATGAGCTAGAGTATCAAACTAAAGTATATTGTAGGAGGGGACAAGCCCCTACTAACCATGTCAATTCATTCTCCCATTTCTCCCCGGGTCCTCCCCTGGTCGGACATGGGGTGGGGAAATTCAAAAAAACGTCAACATTCCCAAAAAAAGTCATAAGACTGAAAGTGTTTAGACCTATGCTTTTCATAAGCTCCTAGGCAACCGCCTAACTGCCCGATATGGAGTTTTTGTCGGTTTGGGTCAACAGTCCACTTAGCTTCAAGTGCCTTCCAGGCAGGGCAGACTGGCTTAACGGGACTTTTTTTGTCCTCCACTTCTTGCGTCAAGTATATCCTATACATACACAAGTACAAACCCATATTATTCACCGCCCATAGCTGCACATGTCCTAGGGAGAAAAAGCAATCCGGCCATACCGCCTTTGGCGGTTTACAGAATTTTTTTTTGTCTTATCTCTAATAACCATACATTGGTAGGCATTACAACTATACCTTTGTAAAAAATTTTTAAATCCTTAATTGTAACAAGAAACGAAAACTCTTTGGTTACCTTTTACAAGCGATCCAAAGCAGTTTTATATAATTTTGTCTCAGGTGCTGTATGTAAGGTCATGTCTAAGAGTTAGACCTATGTTACCATCAGCAAAATTTATCAAATCTACCTTCAACTACCTTCTTCGTTTCTTTCAACCCAATTTTTCTTTCTTTCCACACCACGTTTTTTTCTTTCTTTCACCTTTTATTTCTTTCTTTCATTTCAACACTTTTTTTTTTCGTATCTTTCATCTCATTTTCCTTTCCCCATTTTTCTTTTACTACTTTTCTTTCACACACTTTCTTTCTTTTTACCTCATTTTTCCTTTTCGTTCTTTCTTCTCCCCATTTTCTTTCTTTTCATGTCATCTCATCTTTTTTCTTTTCATTCCCAAACCCATTTTAATTTAAACCTTATTTCACACCCTCATTTTCTTTATTATTTGCTTTTTAACATTATGATTTTTTTTAATTATATTTTTCTTAATCTTGTTCTATATTTGGTGCTTGAAGAAAAAAGGAAAATTATAAATTTTAACTGATGGTTGCAGGCCTAGCTTTTTTAGACATGGCATATGCATTTGAAACGAAATATACTGAGCTAAAAGGAAAATTATATGAACCAATTTGCTTTGTACATTTAAGATGAGCATGGATACTACTAAATTAAATTGATTGTTGACGAAATTGTATCAAAATAAAATTAATTTTTATTGATCAAAATATATAATATAATTGACCAAAGACGAATTGTTTTAAAAACAAGACGCACATTTCAGTTTTCTTTGGGCGAAAAACAACTTAGATATAAATAATAATGAAAAAATGTTTTGGTGGAGAAATGGTTTTTAA
>JAMKCH010023006.1:0-21064 GCA_023653785.1 Ophioderma brevispina
CTGTGTGGCCATTATCCGCAACATGGCAGAGATCTGGCTTTTCACAGAGGTCTGCCCCATCGCTCATTTCAGCGGGAAGAAGGAAGCCACCACGGCGCTTACTCTAAGCGTCTCGGACCCTAATCCCCGCTGTGTGAGCGCCTAGAGGTGTCCTCCGATTCGGGCATCTGTAGCCGAGAATCGCTGACATTTCTCACCGATCGTTCGATAGCGCTTGAAACTTCGACTGTCAGAACTACAGTCCGCTATCCTAGCTTATCCATAGAGGGTTTCGACGACGGATAAACTATCAATGACGATGGTTCGTTCCGTCTCCTTCTAGAGGGGATGTTTAATACGCGACCTCCGACCAGGAAGGCGCTCCCACCCTGGGACCTTAACCAGGCCTTAGACTTTTTCGTGAAGCCCCCGTTCGAACCAATGGCCGAGGCATCACTAAAACAGGTACCATTAAGACGGCTTCCTGGTCCGCTCTCCCTCTGGGAGACTATGCTCGGAGATCAAGAATATCTCGATGGTCGGCGGTCTGATTCTTCTCAGGACAGGGTCAAATTGTTCTTTAAGGCCGGTTTTCTGGCCAGAACGAGTCATCCGCATTCCCCCCCCCCACCACACCCCCCACCCCCGACACTCAACAGGTATCTTACCCCGAATTGCATGTCACTCTTCGTGGCGGGAAGATCGCCCTTGGATCCCGTCGTGCCCTTGAGTATATAAACGTAAAACTAGTCCGATCAGGGTGCTCTAACGACTCGTTGTTTCTTACACACGCTTCCCCCCACGGTCCGCTCAAAGCGACGATTCTAGTGGTTGCGCTGTAATTAATGATTTGCAATGTGGTGATAGGAGCTTCCCAAGCTCGAGCCCATTCTGTTCGTAATATGCACTTCGTCATGGCCTATCACCGCGGAATCAGTATTGCCGAAATATGCGAAGCTATGTCGTGGAGGGCTCCCACTACGTTTTCGTCGGTGTACTACAGAAACGTACAACTCCCCAAGAGAACGTTGCGAGGGCTCTCCTGCAGAAACACCACTAAAATCTATCTACACTATACATAAAGTCTCCCATCCGGTTGCCGACTGTGTACGCTCGCCCCGGATTAATTCGTTTGTGAGGTGAGCTCTATGTCCCGATTTTTATTTAATGCCTTTAGGCCTTTAAGCATATGTTTCTTTATGTTTAGTGTCGTTCTCGCCTTGGCTTCGCTCTGTTTGCTGCTCTGAGATATCATGTTCCACCTCCGACTGAGTGTGCTAGTCTGGTGTTGATTGAAATTAAGTCATTCACCGGGTTTAATGCATATATTTCAGTCAACATTGGTTAAAGGAAATCATCTCAGTGTAATGATTTAGTTAGAAACACATTAATGGTTTCATAAATCATTTAACTGAGGCCTGATTACCCTTTCCAATGTTGACTCCCCCGCTTCCAGGCCCGCCCCACGCCAAGATTGAACGCGTGTCCGTTGGGCTTGAGCCAAAAACTAAATTAGGAGATCTATGGTCGACAGGCGTGCCCTGGGGTCACTGGTCGAGACCATTTTATCTTTTAGGTAAGGGCGGGTGCTAAAAATAGGTATTTTGGGGCATTCCGCTTCTCAGAAGGGAAATGAAATAATATTTTCAGTCACATTGGAATAGAAATCAGGCCTCATTAAATGAATTTATGAAACATAATGTGTTTCTTTCTAACAGTTTTTGTGCAGACTAATTTTCAAGTGTTTTTTAAAGGGTCATGGCCTGGTCGCTAATAGCTTCGTTCCCCAGAACCCAAGATTTTACTGAAGTGATAAAAATTATGATCAAAATAAAGCTCTTTTTCTCATTTACCCCACCCCTGTCAAATCTTAGAGCAGAAGGTTGTTTGGTTTGGAAGTTATGAGCAAAAGTACTCCATTTTGGTAAATTCATAATTAATTTTACACAGTACTTTTATGACCTCACACAATCACTTTTCCAGCTCTCATCTCAAAACGATTGAACTTCAAGTGCAAACTTTGCAGATGGGATTTTTGGGGTGAAAGGCATTTTTAAAATCAAATTAAAACTTATATACTTATATCTCTTGACTATCGTCCTTTAAATTGGAAATACACATTGCTTTATTGATTTTGTAGGAGATTTCTCTGTGGCAGAAATAGAATATCAGTTGATGGAGCTGCTATTCCAATGAACGCATGTCTCCTTGACACAGCATTGCCAGAAAAATGTCACAGTTACATGGATGATTCCGATGGCACCATGGACTTGGATATGACACTACATCCTACACTAGCTCTCCGATGTAAGTTAAACCTCCACTTTGGCTAGATACTGCTTGATTGGAAAGCTCGTCCAAGAGCATATTATCCCCTTACAGGAGCATTTCGTGATCCAATATCCTAGTCCCTCCCTCCCCCCCTTACCTCAAAAAGTTGAGATTTGTATATCATCTGACCGTCACAACAATTAGAATCCAGTTTACCTAATCTTATGTGCAAATTCCGGGGGCCGGAGTCTTAACTGTAGAAATTCACATTTTGTATCATAGCACAGTGGCTATGGGACCATGGAAACAAACATGTGGTCATAACACACAAAACCCGCAAGGTCGGGATCAACTAAAAGTTACGAATAACCTTTTCTCAAGGATATCTATTGAACAATGAATATGCTGGAATCACAAAATGGCAACCTTTTCCCTGACCCGTGCTAGGCCCATCCCTGGGCCTCAACACACCCGGGACTATAGGGATAAAGATTGGCATACTGACCTCCCGTCGTAAACCTGTGTGGGCACATGAGCTGCTATCGGGTTGCAGTTTTCAATTGATAACCGGAAAATCTAGGGCAGTCTGCGGTCAGAATTTCTATGGCTCGCTAGTTTTTTGAGTATGGTTCAAGTTGACTGCCCTAAAACATGGAACCGCTGAAGCGAATCTGGGTCAGAAGTGACCCGAAATCCGTGGAAAGGTTTATGATTTTATGTAGAATTTTGCACTAATATCAGTCTACTGAAATTTTGTATCTATATATAACCTCACTTTAATATCCAAATACTTTCTCTGCTGAATTTATCTGTTGAATCCTGCATTCCTTTGCAGACTCATTCCTTTGACCAAGCCCGTTTAGGATGAGAGAGTGCTGAAGATAGATGACTAACTTCTCCATGGCCACCCAGAACTAAGAGACTTCTTAATGGTTACTGGCTTATTGATGAAGGACAGGGACAACAACTCAGGTAGGAAAAACTGTGTTATTCAAACTATTCTTAGCATTTTGCATGGGATACCTATTGGTCAATATTGATTTTCAAACTTGGATGCAAGATTACGTACCTTTCAAATTTGATTGAATCCTATGGGGAAATGTTGCTCTTGCACTTGCAGTATCATCTCCAAGTGGAGACTAACAAAGCCATTGTTGGAATGCTTGCCCAGCCTCAAAATCGCAAAGTTAAAATGGGACAAGTGATTTTGTCCGGAAACAATATACATATTTTGGTCATTAAGTAAGCATTTCAAACACTTTCTTTTGCAGTTGTAGGAAGAGCTAACAGTCGCCAGTAATTGATATGGGTGCTTTTAAGTAGAAGTATCTAACTTTTCATAAGTTGGCCCACAATGTGATGTGAAGCTTGAAATCATCATGTGCATGCAATAAAATTTTAACTAACATTTTGGATGAAAATTGTGTCTTCAATAACCCCTGGTGCTTTGGCAGAAGGAGATTTTGTCAGCAAATCTGTCGTCTTGGTCCACCAATCTTTTTTCTTGCCCCACCCCCCTTTTAGTATCTACCATTTCTTGCGCTTTGAAAGACGTGTCTGGATGCCAAATATCAAAGGTCATACTTTGTGTACGTTCAGACTTTTCCTCTCTTATTCCACTGAACCTGTGCAACACTTCTCTCTTAATACCAGTTTTTTCCACTCTTATTCCCCAAATACCTGTGCATAGTCTCTCTTAACATTCTCATTGAATTAAATCTACTTACTATAAGCTGTGGGCCAGGGGGATCTTGCAGGTTTTTAACTTGTACAAGTATTTTTGTTTGATTTTGTAAATACATAAAAAAACACAATTCAAGCTATAGTGCCAGCCTCAAGTAAACATTTTTTTATGAAGAAAAGGATGTTAAAGGACAAAAGAAAACAAAAGACATTTGAAACAGAAACATTTTTTCGGCAAAATGACATTAATATGCAATACGACTGATGCACACACAGATTAAATGTACCACCCCGATTGTTAATTGCTAACCCTTGAAGACCTAATTTCTAGCTGAAGAGCTATACGTCTTTGATCGATTTTCCACAGAGACTTTAAAAGTTATGAAAAGCTTGTGGAGTAATTTTCTCCTTGATGTATGTGGGTACAAGTTGATCTGTCCCACATAAATTTCCAATCTATGCCTTTCAATTTTGCTATCTCAGCTGGAAATGGAATTTTTCTCGCAGCTGGCTCCAATTGCAGCCGTCGAGAAGAAGCCCAGCAGCATGCTGAAACCAATGACAGTGGCAGAGACTCTCAGTCTGTGTCCGACCAAGCTGTCAGTGAAGACTTGACTGGAGCAAGAGCTGGCCCTCAATAAGAGTAGCTATGGAAGGATTAGCTTCACTAAGCACTTTCCAAACCTAGGTAAGCTATGGGTGGGGCAAGAGTTTTAGGTAGGTGAAAAAAGCCCTGGATACAGATAATGAATGCTGGTACGCATCACTTGGATGCCCAAGGTCAGTAATACCCTTTAAAACACAAGGGGTGGGGGGTTGGGTGGGGTCGGAGGGGTGGGGTGGGTGGGGGTGCGGGAGAGGGCGGCGAGGTGTCAGTGGGGGGATGGGCGGGTGTCGGGGAGGGGCCAGCGGGTGTGTCGGGAAGGGGCGGACGGGGTGTTAGGAATGGGGCGTACGGTTTGTCCGTAAGGGGCGGACGGGGTGTCGTGAAGGGCGGAACGGGGTGTGTCGGGGGAGGGGGCAGATGGGTGTCGGGGAGGGGGCGGACGGAACGGGTGGTCGGGAGGGGGCGGGCAGGGTGTCGGGGGGGTAAGGGTTTATAATTGTAAACTTTATACATGGTAGTTGCAGTTAAATTGCATGTTTAGTGATCACGGCATTTGGCCGTGAGAATCTTTTTACGCATCGCGAAATCCAAAGTTCGCCATTGGTTTATTCTTAGTTAGCATTAAAGATGTTTTAAATTGGATTGGGTAGGATTATCAAAAACTTGACTTCATTCCTCGCCTTAGTAAACGAAGTAAAGGTAAACCCCCCCTTAATTTTTCTCTTTCTGAACATGTTATTGGACATGCAGAGTCTGCCCCAACTCATTCCCCTCACTCCTCTCCAGTCAAGTCTGCCTGGGAACTAGAAACCTTCATCATCTTCAGATAATATCCCCAATACAACCTAGCTAACTATGACATTGAAGAAAAATCGGTCGCAGCAGATGGGATCTGCACTGTTTGTGCAACGCAGTCCACCCATCTCCCGTCATGAAGGTTAGCAAGAATCAGTGGACTTCAACACCCAGCAGGACCTATGAAGAGTTGGTGCCCTATCGGGTAATAATGACACATCGGGCTCGGTCATCAGACCTTTGGTCCCCCAAGACGATTCAGACGATGACTAGTCATGACAGCATCCTAGTAATGGAGCGTTTCCATTACCCAATACAACTGGAAAGTCTGACATCAAGCTCAGATGAATCTCAGAAAGCTGACCCAAGGCGGAAAGATGCAGGGTACTCCAGGAGGAGACTGCGCAAGACCAGATCTCAGGGGAAAGGAAAAGGGCGTGGCCGGTATGGTGATGATGAAAGGGAGGAAGAAGCTGCATCTTATTTGAATGCTGGCTACAGTTCAGATTCTGATGAGTCTATACCAATTATACCAATGGGACCTATTAAGTACACTAGGTGATAGTAGCAAGATTGCCTACCCAACTCTTTTTTCTCTATCTTGTGTTTTAAACCAGTCTTTATTCAAATTTCCAATTCAAGACATGACTTACATATTACAACTCAACTGTGAAATACCCATATTTATGTTCTTAAGGATTTATTTGTAAAGATCGCATACTGATTGTGACCTGGATTAAATTTTCAAAATAATAAACAAGGAAAATATATCATCCTCGACCAGCGTCCCGACCCATCCTCACCATTGGTTTTTCACCCTTGAGAGCATCAAATTTCTTTTACCTAATTTGGAAATGACTCTCAAGTAAAGGGATACATTTCTCTCAATTTGTTCAAAAATAATAATACAATAAAACCCAAAATACAAATCTTGCACTCTTTAGTGCAAAAATAACAATTACAAACATGGAAAAATCTGTTTCGAATGACACGTTTTACTGTGTCTCAAGATTAATTTTAACATGCTATCTGTTTGAATATGACATTGATTTTGGAGAACTTATAATTTACGTACAGTGCTGGCCAATTTTCAAGAGTAAGGTTTGGAAAAGTCTGGCCAACATTTAAAAACAAATATTTTCTATGTAATATTTTTGTACTTAAAAACTATTTCTTAAACAGTATTTCAAGGTTGTTGCAAGTCAGGTGATTTGAGTATAACTGTTAAGTGACTTTTTTAGTGAGATAGTACATGTTATCTATATTTTTGGATACTTAAAAATATTTTTAGTATAATTTCTATTTTTTTTCAAAAAAAAATAACTTTTGTATACATCAAATCCTTATTATGCAGAAATATTGAGAAATGGTTCCGCTAGTACTAAGAACAAATGCTCAACCGTTTTTACTGTAGATACATTTCAGTTTTTTAGGCTTTTACCATACAGCTGTTAGCAGGCCCGTACGCAGGGGGGGGGGGGTTCGGTCGCACCCCCCCAAATTCCACAAAAGGGGAAAAAGGTCCACTTTTGCTGAATTTTTGCATAAAAAGGTCCAAAATATAGAGAAATTTTGACAAGAAAGTCCACTTTTTTGTGATGAGATGTTCAAAAAGTCCAAAAAGGGTCATTTTAGGGGGTTACGTCAAAAAAAGGTCCACTTTTTCGAAGTCCCGCACCCCCCAAAATAAATCCTGCATACGGCCCTGGCTGTTAGAAGAACAGAAGAACTTGAAGATTTTCAAGCATTTGAATGTATTCAGGTCTAAGGACCCACTTGCATTAACTATGTAATGCTGAGGTGCTTTGCACAATGTACTTTAAGTTATAACTGCACGTATTAATCTACAAAATTAGATTTGTGTCAATTCTTTTTCATTTTGTGAAGTTTCAAGACAACAGGATTTAACAGTATCAGTTAATATTAACATTTTCATCTTATTGGTATGTAAGATTTGGTGCTTTTAAACTTATGAAAATGTTGGGTACTGCCAAACAAAATGCAGGGCTATTTCTATGTAAAATTGTCTTGCCTGAATATGTAGAGACTATGCAATCACTCAGGGGGTGTAGGACATGCCAACCTAACAGCAACAGAATGGCATCAACTTCCGGCGCAACCCAAGTGCTAGTCTTATTCAAAGACTTAATGGTAGGAGGGCGCTGTTACGCATATCGAACGATCACACACAGACTAGGCCTGGTCACAAATATTTAAATCTAAATGACCGTTATTGGAAATTACACTATTTGCAGCGGGGTTAATCCACCAACCCCGACGGATTTTGAACTCAATAATTTTTTCCTAAATTATCATGATATTACTAAGATGTATTATACTTAGGTTTAAAAGGTGATTTTGCAATGTCACTGGGACCGAGGCTGCCATAGAAAATACACGTAAGAATTCCCTAAATGACCGTTTGGAAATCCCCAATGCCCAAATCGAGCATATCGTGTCCGACCCCCCCCCTGCAATCATCAAGTAGATCCCTCGGTTTTCATTGGATAATCGCCGGAATTTACTGACTAGATATATCTCGTATCATACCCTCGGAGCGCGTCTGCACACTCGTATCATGTCAGTTAGGAACTGCGCATGCGTGACCAATGCAACTTGAAAACAAAAATCCAAAAATTTGGTGTTTATTTTTGACGTAAATCACTGCTCTAATTTGGCTATTTTTAGCAATGTTGAACAGAGTTGGAACAATATTTCAGCATAATCGCTCTCACATACACTAAAAGACTTTAAAATAGATCAATAGGGCTGTTTATTTTCAAAGATTCTTGTCGCTGAAAATTTGTCACCGTTGCACTCATTTAAAACAATAGGCCTACAGTCAATTTAACCGTAAAGTATTGTTTGTTTTGTGAATCACCCTTATAATTTTCTTTAGGCCCTATGTTAGTTATTTTAAACTTTGTGCTTATTTTGTTCTGCTTGGGTATGATAAAATCGTTCTTGGTGAGTTTTGAGGTGACACGGATTATATCTAGTCTCGGATTCTGTACCTGGGTTCGGGCTGCGCCCTCGCCTGATACAGACTCCTCGACTAGATATAATCCGTATCACCCCAAAACTCGCCTAATAACTAATAGTACCATTTAGTTAGTTTTTGTTGCTTCTCATTTGAGTTACAGCTAGATCATTACCTAATAGATCTACTGGCCTAAGCTTAATCAAAGATGTTCACACTTCAACTGTATGGGTCATTTCCTTAAAGATTATCTATCACATGCTGGAAAAGCCTGAAATTCAAACAATTTCCTTTATAACACAGGATGATTTGGATGAAAAAATCTTCAGTTGGATTTTTATCTGAGGTTTCACAGGCCTTCAAATAGCTAAGGTATATAATACTCAGTAAAATATTAAAAATGTAAATGATATGCAGTTTAACCCTCAAGGCACTACAACCTATAATTGTCCGATTGGCTCATTACAGAATACAACATAAGTAATCAATCAAAATAATTCTTCTCGTACCATTCTTAGATATTCTTACAGTATCTCTGATTTACTCATTACAAGTAACCAAACAAAATATTGCTTAGATGTTGATAGCGCCCAGGGAGTTAAAGGGATTAGCAGCGTAAGTGCGAGAGAATCGAAAAATGTGGAAATGCATTTTTTCAACTTATAAATCAGGAATATTTGTTTACAATTCCATATAACTGCTTTAATGTAGAAACAAACCACCAAATAATGAAAAAATTGAATTGAGGAAGTTTGTCATACTGTCTCCTGCAAATAGACATACAGCAATGGCATCTCAAAATATACACTAAACAGCTGATTGTGGCTTACACCAGTACAGAATAAACAAAGATCAATAATGTTTGTGTTTGGTGTCAAACTGTATAGATTATGGTGCACAATATCACATTTAACATCTGGGATATTCACAGGGAAAGGATTTTTTAATCACAAGTCGGAATTTTGATACGCATGTATAGAAATTACAGAATCAGATAAAAAGTACTGCCTTATCTTCAATACATGGATTTCAAGCCAACCACTTGCAGGTTATGTTCTCACATCCATGCCAGTAACAAAAATATGAATTTTGATGATTTTTTCGATGTTTCAGACTAGCAAATTGCTGCTTATCCCTTTAAGTGTCAAAGGTAAAACCAACATCACATAAAACAAGGCTCGCATGGACAAGATTAGTTTAGGCCACTATTTTTTCATTTTGGGGTCACAGTGAAAAACAGCCAAAATCTTGTGATGACCTATTGCTGTGACCTTCCATTTTGGGGTAAACTCAAATCTTGAAGCTTTCAGGTAACAAGTAATGAGGCGAGTGCAGTGGTTGAAGAGCTCCAAGGTTACAGTGTGAGTCAAAATGATTGTTCCCCAAATATCCTGATTTTTTCTTATCAAATGTTGCAAGGTAGCTCTTAAAATTCTAAAACTTAAGAGTACATTTAAATAGCTTTCACAGACAGAGAAATTTTGAATTTTTCCAATTTGGTTCAGGCAATCAATATCTGCACTCATTTAAACAAAGGCCACTCAGATTTGCTTTGTACAAGAGTCTATTGATTTGGTAATTGAAAGCAGCAAATTTCAAGTGGGGATACCTAATGTGTGCTTCACACTTGGTTGATAAATGGTAATAAATTCAAATGGGTTATGTATAACACACGGGTTATTAAGTTGGGATTTAATGCAAAACAAGGGCAATTATCTTTTTATGTTTGAGAATTCGTAAGGGTGAATGAAACTGTTTTTGTGTTGCCTGCCTAAGGCAGGAAGACATAGTGATCACTTTGTCACTTTTGTGTTTGTGTTCTGTGTTGATGTCTGTTGTGAAAAAGGGGTAACAGTTTGGGCATTGGTAATATCCACATACTGTGGATTTAAACCAAACTTGGGTCACAGTGCAACATGGCACCCACTTGTCGATGAGGTCAAAGGTCACCATGCCAAGGTCAAAGGTAATGTGAGGTCAAGTGTAAAATAGGCGAAAAGACATGAAAATGGTAAAAATTGACCTCATATGAAAAAGTTGAAGTTCAATGGAACCCAGAACTGAATCCTAGGTGCAACATGGATCCTCATTTGTTGACTGAGGTCAAAGGTCAAATGCCAAGCTTCAAAGGTCATGTGAGGTCAAGTTGTTAAAATAGGCTGTGAAAAAAATGTAAAATTGACCTCATATGAACAAGTTGAAGTTCAATTGAACCAAATTGTGAAATCATAGGGGCAACATGGGATCCTCACTTGTTGATGAGGTCAAGGTCCACATCTCAGGTCAAAGGTCCTGTTAGGCCTATCATTCCACTAACCGCAACGGCAGGCAGGCGGACACAAGCGGTCCGAGGACGATGTATTTTTAACTATTAACTAAGATAAAAAAAGATAATTGCCAAATACACACCAAAACCAGATCACATTAGTTGGCCTTACAAGGTCAGATTTTTACTTTTTGGAACCAATTTTATTTCATGATGAAATATAATGAATATAATAATTTGGGTTCCACTATGGTCATGTAAATGAAACAAACAAGAAAGTTCTTTGCCTATCTCGATTTTCTGGATCCTTCGTTTGTGACTTACAATGTTTAACATGTTTATCATTCTTCTTGGTTTACTGTACTAAATTGTACACGCGGCATTTACGGGATTTAGGCCCTCTCTAAATGAGGAGGCCATACTGAAAATTAAAAGCATGATCTCGGGATTTTTGACATGGTGATGAAGAAGTAAGTAATATTGTTAATATAAAGTATATAATAATATTCTAAAAGATACAAATATTTTTAATATTTTTGTTTCATCTGGGAAACAAGCATTTTGACTCACATTGTATGTACTGTTCATATAGTAGGATCTTTTATAGTGATAGAAATTTAAAAAATTATTAGTTTTTTGCTTTTTTTAATATACTTTTTATAGCAATTCAAGTTTTTTTTTTTTTTTTTAAGTTTTTAATAGTTTTTTAATTTTTCTTTTTTGGTTTTTTTAATCTTTTTATATAAATAAAAGGGGCGTCAGTGTGTGCTTTGTTATATTTTATAATGTAACCCTCCATGTACTAATGTATTAAATTAACTGGAATTCAGGTGTGTGACCCATGCAAATGTTTTATTTTAAGAACAATTTTAAAGCAGTGGGCGACACAAATTGGAAACTGATCTAAGTAGGACATGCAAGAGCTATTATATCTGCTAAAAAATCAGAAAAATTCTTTGGTGCGGAATCTTGTCATATAGGCCTACAAATGTCATGATTTGTATGCTTTAGCACTCTCTATATACCCATTCATAAAAAGACGATTGAGAACTAGATTTTTCCGACATCATATTTGCCCGAAATGAATTTTGTAACATTTACACAGGAGGTAGTTCGTGAATAAGTATCAAAATCAGTTGTCAAAACTGTTGCTGTTGATAGTTTTTTGCTTTATTCTGGTTTTGTATAATAAATGAGACTTCCCCCCCCCCCCAACAGCTGTGAGTTCGGTAAAAATCATAGTATTTTTCTCCTAAAGTCATTGAACCTTTCAATCTAGGGTACGTTAAATGTTATTTTATGATCCCAAACTATATAGGATTAAAAAATGACTCACATTTCCTGTAGGAATTTTTTTATATATATTTCAAAGTCGCAATTGTCATGACCATATGAAATTATTGGATATTTTTGTTCCGTCGGGTAATTTGCTACTATAAGGGTATATTAAAATAGTAAATATTTATTGTTAATTATGTGGTAAAGGTTATTTCGTGAAAGCTATATATTTTTGTATATTTGGTGCTGCAGCTACGTCGTTAAACAAGCTAAGACAGTAGTAGTAAACTATGAGTGCCTTTTATTAGAGTCCTTACACAAAATACAAAATACTGTATCAGAAATGGGTTTTTTAACAAGTGGTCACAGTTTCATGATCAAATTTGGATGCTTTTCCACCACAATCACAAAAAAAACTATGTTACACCTTGCCTTGCTTCCTCATGATGAAACAGAGATAAGAATGATTAAAAACGGTGGCTTCTTTATCCCATGTATGAAATAGTTTTCCATACCATCTAGTATATCAAGCTGAACAGATCATGTTACCATTGAGTTAAAGGGGCACGAGAGATTTTCACATTCAAGTGCACTGAGGATATTCATTTTCCCAAATTTCTGTAGAAGTGCCCCATGCCATGATTCTTGGCCCAACTATTGATCCAAACAAATTCACAGGGCTTACGGTAGGGGAATAACTAACCTAGTTGTGTATAGCTTGGACCCAGTGTCAGGGGGACACAAAGCATGTTATAACGGGTTTACATTTTCGCATAGCCACGATCCCGCGCACCCCTTGGGTACGGATATTGGAACTATGCGCTGGTTTTTTTTTTTTTTGTGCCATTAAAAAACCAAAGGTTATAACTAGTTGGGCTCATTTCAATCCTGGTTCCTACAAATATGACCATATCTTCTGGCAGCAAAACCCTTTTCAATGTGCTAAGTATACGCTACAAGAACTCGCAGTGATCCAACAAAACTATTTTGTACAATCTCACTGCAAACATCTAGCAAATTTAAGTCCATTCATATCTCGCTAATTCTTTATCGAAGTAGGCAATGACTTGTTTAACAGAATAAGATCATACACATGCATGCCAGGATATGTGTATTTTTCATCACCCAAACATTTTTCATACAACCTTTCACTCGCCGCAGTAGCTATGCGGTTACACCGGTATTCAATGCTATCCAATTTAAGGTATTTCCAAAACTAATTTTTTGGGGTCTCCCGCCAACTTTTGTTGGCGAAGGGGGACTATTGAATCTCCCCTCCGTGTTGTGTGTTCCCACCGATATCTTTGGACCTAATAAATTTGGGTGTCCATCTCTCTTCCCGCAACATAGATGTATCTCGAGTACGTGCAGGTGGATCCAAAGTGGTCATGTGTCATGGGTCAAATGAGGTCAAGAACATAATGGTACAAAATATGGTTAAAATTGCAATAAAACAAACTTGTCAATACACGATATCTTTGATCTAAGCAAGTATTAGTGTCCATCTTTGCAACCGTAATGTCGCTTAAGTAGGGGGCGGATGAGTTCGGAGATGGAGTCATGTGGCCCATGGGGTCCAAAGGTCCAATGTGGTCAAAAATTTGCTTTAAAAAACACTTGCCAATTGTGGTAAGATGATGAAACTTGGTGGGTGTGTTCACTTTTCGTTGCCAACAATTTTGGAAGTCATTTCAAGGTCATGTGGGGGTCATTCAGGTCAATCCCTCAACAATGTGGAAGGATGATAAACTTGGTGGGTTCGGTCACTATTCAGACCCGAAAAATTTTTGAAGGTCAATGGCGGGCTCATCCATTCACATTCACTAGGCATTGGTGTATGGTCATGAAACCGGGTGGGTGCAGTCAACAGTTATTTTATGGCCAATTTTTTTTTCAAAGGGGTCATTCTGGGTCATCTGAGAGTCATTGATGGCAATGGTTGTATGGTTATGAACTTGGTGGTGTGGTCAAAAATCAGTGCTGAAAATTTTGAATGGTCATTCAGTCATGTGGGGCCATCCGAAGGTCAAACAACTACAAATGGTTTTATGGTCATGGACTTTATGGGTGTAGCAACCATTGATAACAGAATTTTTCAGGTCACTGAGGCCATCCAAGGATTATGAAACTGCTATGGTAGGAGCCTCTCTGGGTTTCCAACCAAGCCCTCCCTGTGATCTTACGTTATGTCACTATTTTTTTCCTTTTAAATTTTAACTACTGCAAAACAAGTGGGGGAACATTTGTGGGTTTGAGAACCTCACATTTGTAATTCTATTTAAAATTAAAGACGTGAATATGACATGTTTTTGATGTTTTGATAAAACAATGCTAAACAAGTACAAGTGTATAGTCTCTGCATTTGGTCTATCTTAATCATGGTGGAAATAGTCCATGTAGCTGCGTGTGTCTACGCAGTACTGTTCCAACACCATTCCACCTGGTGGCTAGGTACCATACAATACCTACTTTGGAAGCCCGTATTGTGCAGTAAAAATGGATAACCTCATCTCCGACTCAACCGAGTTTAAAAATCCATTGGTGGTTGTGCTGCTGATTGTGTAATTTGTATGGTTTTTCATCCCATTTTCAATTATTAGTGAAATCTAATGGCCCTTTACTGTAAAATAGGTAATTTATCAAGTTTGTTGTGACATGTTTGCACAAAATGAAATTAGGTCATTAAATGTAGGTGTTAGTGTGTAATCTGCAATTTAAGTTTTTAAAGTTTGAGTTTTACAGTAACGGGCAAATCCAATAAAGCGGTTGTTCTCAATAATTTGAAGCACAACATTTTTCACGTATTGCACTGGAGTTTGCTTTGTGAAAAAAAAAACCGTTCGACCAGCAAACATGTGTTTTATTAGCGGTTGGGGCTACGCCTGGCATTTCTTTGACATTAATGACTTTGTTCTTTCCGTGTTTTGGAATGCAAAGCAAGCTTTCCAATGATAAGCCCGAGAAATAATTTTCGCCTAATCTTATCTCCCACCGATCACCTCAAAAGGTCGTGTGATCCGGAAAACTCATATTCATCACACAAACTCTGACTTCTACACTTCATTTTAAATAGCCCACAAGCCATTCGTACAAAGTAAATTAATTGATGCGCTCCGCAGCATATCGCGCCTTACTACCAACCCGCTTAGGCGCATTCTAAACCCATTATTAATCGCATGCGATTTAAGACAACAGGGCATGATGTATGAACAAATCAAAGTGTCTCTTGCACTGCATACACAAAATACTGGTCTACTAAGTAGACATACAGCACCCCTTATGGACTTGTGTGGTATTTTTAGTGGATTATAGGGAATGTTTTATAGCATGATCATGAAATGTCCTTGGAACTTTTGGAACACCTTTCTTATCCCCACTCCAGGGCCATATGCCTTATTTTTTTTTTTGGGGGGGGGGGTGTTTCTGGGGGCGAGGGAAAGTTTCTCGTCTCTTTCCTTTTTTCTCTTTCTGTCTCCTTTTCGCCTTTCAGGCACTGACTTTTGAAAAGTGCCTTTTTTTGTCAACGAAATTTGGAGCTTTTTACATCAAAAATTAAGCAACAAGTTTGACCGCGGTGCACCCCCCCCCCCCCCCCCCTACGCTGCTAAGTACCGACATGTTAGATTACCAGTATAGGCCCATTGCAGCATTAATGGGATTGATTCAAAACACCCTCTGGTTAAACACTATAATAAATGCTTGACATTTATCTATTCACTCTTGGGGTGGAGAGAAGCAAACAGGCACTCTGAACAACCCACACTTCAGAATCATGAGCTGGCCAACCTATCTGAATGGAACACCGCCCTCTATAGGTCCATTTTCTTCTTCGCTCAGTGACATCAACTCATTCAGACAGTTGTTTTGCGTGTGTATGCCAGCACTTTGTTATCTGTAGTTGCAAGCATCAATCATACTCGAGAAAAGAAACAATGCACTATATATCTGGCAGGGGGAGGGAACATACCATAATTTTTTAATAGACTAGTAAGGAAATGACCACAAAATCATTTTTTAAAAATGGTAACAACCATTGCAAGAGTGCTTCTAGGCATTTTACAGACCTGGGACTAAAATGGAGTGAAATAATCAGTAACACATGAGAAAATCGAATCACTTTTTGGCACCTACAATCTTGTTCATAAGTTTTCGAAACACTTCCTCATATGGCATCTATCGAAGAGATATAGGCGTGAAACGCATTGTAACTAAACTTCCCCCCTCCCCGTCCCCTCACCACTTCAGTGTTGAAAATAATATGGTAGCGAGATTGCCCAAGTGTGTCATGCTTATGCAACATTGAATTGAGGGGTGGGAACCAAATCTGCACAGTGTGTTCCAACAATTGAACAAGATTGTAATTATACTCTGTCTTCCTCTTCGAGAGTAGTTTCCATATAGATTACAGCGGTTCACGATACAACAGCAGCAGCTAAATCAGTTCCCATTGCAAACACCCGAACATTGACCAAACACAATACTGCCTACAGAAAGCTTTTCATTGTTCACTACCCATATCACACTGAACCAAAGAGTGGAATACGGTTTTAGGTTGATGTTTTTAAACGTAATCTAATGATAAAACGTAATGACACGATAAAACACAATTGGGGTGTTGAGTTGTTCGTAAATTTAAACTCACTACATCATATCAACGATGAGACCATCCGAGTGTATGGGTCATCTCTTCGGAAGTCCATGATGAACCACCTAAACTTTACTTTCCCCTCATTCACAAAACACCATCTAGCAAAAGTGCAAACATTATTTTTTTGGTTAGGTTTTGCACTAAACCTGACCCAAAAATGTTTGGTCTTTCGCTAGATTGGTTGTTTGTTGTCAGAAGTAAAGTTTCCGTCACATTGACTTCCGAAGAATGGCCCCATTCGGTTGCAAGCCATATCAACTGATCATTTTAATAACTTAGGGGCTGAAGTCAGATGGGTTGGGCTCAGATCTAGATAGGTGGGTGATCTGGAGTGGACTGTAGTGCATATAACTAAATTGAGATGATTTCCTACCGGGATAAATAAATTGTACATCCATCTCCAATTCGGTTTTTATTAAGGCTGACTCAAATTTCTAAAAACTGTTTTTTTCTGTATACATAAATGCTTTTTGTCAAATAGCTACACTTTCAATCAATGTTTCTTTCATATGCAAAATTCAACACTGTGTATTAAAATTTCGGATCTGGAATAATGTTCCTACGTATCCTATGGTACTGTATTGTGATTATTTTCAACTTGGAATTGGCATTTTGAGTGACTATCTTTTAATTTATTTGTTTAACACCCCATACCGTGTTGTTCCTAATAAACGCCCCTCCTGCTCTAATAAACACCAGCCCCTACGATTTTTGGATAAAACCTTCAATGAAAAGAGTTAAACTTACCTAAATCGCATGATTACCTGCCAGGGGTTCCGTTCGCGAGAGCAGTCGTAAGACTACCTAAGCCCTAGTTGCGAGTAAGTTTCCTATAAGATTTGTTACACAGCGTTCGTGAAACTTGGACGTAGGCTACTTGTGTCCTACGAGTAGGCCAGATTTACGATTAAAACTACGTGTGGGCATGAGTAACGTCGCATACACTCGTGAGTGTGGGAAGTGAAACACATCGGTAGTCCGCTCCCCATTCCCATCCATCTTGTTACAATCTAATCATGGTAACAGGGGGAAAAGAGGCGTGTGAGGAAGATGAAATTGGTGATTGAAGGATTAAAGACGGTAATAAGGAGGAAGCATTTTATAGTTCCAGAAAATCAAGGGCGAGGCAGTCCTGAACGCATAATAAGAGATAAGATAATGGCAACTCGCAGATCTCTTCTTTTCAAATGATATGATCAATTATTCATATCAGTCAGATGGGCTGAATAATCAATGTACTGCGCCAATTGAAAAGCGAAATGCGTTGCATTATACATTAATTTAACAAAAAACAGAATTAACATGTTAATTTAATAATCAACAATCATTGTTTTCTGTAAGCATGTCATTCCTATCCACACAGATTGGCCCATCTCTCCATGTCACACACACACACAAAACATACTGCAAGAAATATGGAAAGAAAGAAAGAAAACAAAAAGAAAGAAATAAAAATAACGAAAGAAGAAAGGTAAAAAGAAGGAAAGAAAGAGTATACAGATATGAATCACCTCTAATCTCGTTCACTTAAGGCTGACTCAGAATTTCCCGATGAATGGCCGTCCTAAATTTCCTAACAATCGGAATTTTTTTCCATGTCCATGCATCCTAATCACTTGTGTGAATTGCATAAGCTCCAATCGATGTCCATTATAGAAATCTCAATATGTAAAAAATTCCATATCCGGAATGTTTGTTATAAACAGTAGCTATCCTATGTACTGTTATGCTACACTCTAATATTTACTACATCACCACGTTTAATCTCAATCTTTGTGGTGGAAATGTGAGTATTTAGATGATACTTAAATACACACACAAAACAAAAAAAAAACATTTCAAAATCTTTGAGTCAACCTTAAAAGTGCACAAAGTTATCGTCGATCTATTGACTCTTTCCGACCTTTTCCTGCTGGCTGCACAAGGCATTTCCTTGCCTGTAATATTCAATGTCCTTTTGATGTTGTTTTGCTTTTCGTTTTTTGTTTTAAACTTTTTCTTTTTTTAAATAAATATTTGTCTTTTTCAACCTATAACGAGACTTACTCCCTAATAGGAAAAAGCACGCCCTCTTTGGTACTGAAGCCATTTTCTTGTTTCGGGGTAGGCCTTCTCTACCGAGATCGAAAGTAACATCTATAAAACAAGTCAGCAAATTTAACTCTTCTCCTCACACCAGGAGGAATTCTAATATGCCGAGGGGTATAGGTTCCGAGTACTGAAACCCGTTATTATATTCTGCACTAACCCCAAACCACACGTAGCTTCTAAAATCCCTTAATCGATATTACTAGAACGTCATTCACACCGACTCGTACCTAATTGCACCCAACGAATGCACCCAATAAAAGACACGTATATTATCCTACCTTATGCGAAAAGTATACCTACTACTGTCTAACGTCCATTGTTCGTGAACGCACGTAAGTCACAATTTGTAGAAATCGTAACAAGCGCTTAGCAAAAGTTACGTTATACTTAGATTCAAGTTTCGCGGACGAAACCCCAGGCTCTCGTATCCGTTCGTAATCGCTTGTTTGTCATCAATGCTTCTACAAAGTAAAAAAGTGTTGTTCCGTGGATTTTTCATGTGTATAACGGACATGTGGATACAAGTAATCTTTTTAAACTGTGGTAAGGTGGAAGTTTTGCGGGGGCTATTTGAATTCCATGTTTTACGTAATAAACGCCCCCCTTGAAAAATGCAACGCCCCGGGGGATTATATTAGGAACAACACGGTATTTCAAAAATCTCTGAGTCCACCTTTAAGATTAGGTAGGCTCTAGGACAATTGAGATTACAAGCTCAGGACTGAATCAATACAATATTGAAAAAAAGGCTGAAAGATAACTAATTCTTAAACAGCATGTGAATGAAAAATGTAACAATTTCATTGGGTGTGCCCGGTTCAATTCTTTTTAATTGAACCCAGGTAGTACGCGCGCGCATTGAAGTTATTTTTAGTTGAAGCGCTCACGTCATACCGCGATTTGCTACTTTCGCACGCGCTTGCCTACGTTGCATCTCATTGCGTATGATCGTTGCATTGTTCGATTGTTGTCATTGGGAGGTGGCAGTCCTTTATTGTTGTATTTAAGCCGTTATAAAGCATCGCGAAATTGAGCTAAAGAGGACTTAACAACTGATTTAAAGTGTTAAGAATGAGAATAAAGGTATATTGGGACCGGTACTCTCTTTACGACGAATTAACCCCGCGACACCATTATTTTTGCGTGGCAGAACTTGGCCTCCGGACCGTTCTTACACTTAAAATGGCATCGCCTTGGGTCAGTTCGTCGTAAAGAGTACGGTTCCCAAAATCATCCTTTATTCTCTAAGTATAGCAAGGGGTTGAGGGTCGGTAGTGCACGTGTGGTTCTGTAGCACAAAGTTTCCAGAGGACATATGCTCATCACTGTGCCCTGTACAATCTCACAATTATTAATGGGAATTGTTGAAAAAAAACAGACCAAAATAATCATCCCCTTAGAGCCACAACTGGCAAGTCCATTTTGGCAATTTCGACATCGTGGGATGAACGAGTGTGAGGCCAATATATCAACTTTGAAAAAGTGTAAGTAACATAAACCTGGAAGATAAGACTTATTCCAGATTTCAAATACTGCTATAAACTGTATTTTCTTATTATAATCAAACTTTCAACTATCTATCTCAAAATACCATTTTGGGACATAGCCAGTTCGACTATGTCTGCATCATCTTGCAAAGTACTTTTGGTGCAAAATATACGTCATATTAGTATGATTTGTACTGTTAAATAAGGGTACATGATGCGTCTATTATAGATGTCTAAATTTATCAGATGACCTAACTGGGGCTGGCTATTGTCACAATGTGACTTAGGGTTTTTTGTCAGCCTCCTGCCCAACTGAATAGATTAAATACTGACCTAAAATATCCATGACCATGAATAAAATTGAGGACTAGTTTCTGTTTGGCCTCTACGACAAACCTTTATACAGTTCTGATGTTCAGAAGGCCTGTTGGTGGATGAGTATAATCTGCAATTTTCCTCTAGAGGTTGAGTTGTGGTGATGTCCTCCTGTAAGTAAAAAGTGGACCCCCTGGTAAACATCTGGCTAGGAAAGGTCCATTTTGTCAGATTCCCCAACCTGTGAGCAGAGGCAATCGGGTATTAGAAAAGTTGTTTTTGATAACATTTCTCCAATATCAGTTTGTGTATGCCAAAGAGTTCAAGTTAAAGGTGGGTGACCCATCCACAAACCTTGATACCCCACTTACTCCATAAAATTAAGAAGATGTGGTATCAGGAGGTTAATATTTTTGAATTACTATAGTGGAAATTAACATGGTCCTATGAGCCAATTTAGTACACATTCTGTTTCAAAGGGATAAGCAGCAATTTGCTATTCTACCATATAAAACATCTAAAAAATCACAAAATTCACATTTGGTATTTTTGTTACTGTATGGATGATGTAGTTTTTCTGATTAGGATGAGAGAATGCAAATACAACGGATTTTTTGGTTTTCTTTCCACTTGTTTGTCCAATAAACTTGGAATAGTCTAGTAG
>JAMKCH010023007.1:0-91574 GCA_023653785.1 Ophioderma brevispina
CAGGTAAGCCAGGGAGTTCACCAGATACTTGGGCAGGTTAGGGTACATCAGGGTATGTACCTGGTAGAACAAAGGAGTAAAAAAGATGGCCAGATTTGATGTTGTAAAATCTCACAAATATTCAATACCTTTTGACCACAGGCCTGTTTGTCAAATTAGTAAACAACAAAGATTGCATGGCTATGAAAAGAGCACTTTAAAAGTCCAGGCATACGTACATTTTACCTTTCACAACCTACTTGTATCATGGGCCTTATCTTGTTAACAGAATAAGGCACATGACAGGACTAGGTGCAAAAGAGTATAATCTGCAATAACATAAAAGTGAGAAAAAAAGCCAAAATGTACTAGTACAAATGGAATATGAACATATCAAAACAAAATCCAATAATCAAGCAAACCAGTTCATGGTTTTATTGTATAAGCTAAATCTACATACTCTGTACATGTAACAGTTAAATGTAACTCCCCAAAGGTGAAAACCTTTGTAAACCACTCCAAAGTGAGTGGTTGTACTTAAAAAAAGAAAACAAATTTTCACTCAAAAAAGATTTAAAATCACTCAAAAAGGGTTGGATGGATTTTAAACTCGGTTTGAGGAGTTAAATGAAGGACAACACCTTTTGAAAAGTTAAATGAAGGATAACATGAAAATGAGGGGAAATCCACTCTTTTTAAAGTACAAACTACTAATTTTGGAGTGGATTACAAGCGTTTCACTCTTTTGGGGAGAAATTTCACTCGTGTACAAAAATAGAAAATAAAAACTTTACATATTGGCAACTCGCAAATAAGAGGAACTCGCAACTCGCCTATTTTAACTCGCAAAATCCAACTCACAGTCATGAACTCGCAACTCACAGTAAGGAACCGCAACTCGAACTCGCCACTCGCACTCACAAATCGCCAACTCGCGACCGCCAACTCGCAAAAATGGATTAAAGATAGATAATTGAAATCACTCTTGCCCTGCACATTGTGATACCTTAGTAGGCCCATCACACCAGATAAAAAAAAAAAAAAATTGGGGGGTGGCAAAAGGGTAAGATGAAGTTAAACAAAATGGTTAATGCATGATGAAGGTGCACAAAAATGCAATTTTAATGGTTAAATTGACTCTTTCAACTGTAATGTTGGACAGTTATCTTAACCTTGACCATTTGCTTGACCCCCATTTAGGAGGTGAGGCTCAAATGTTTTGGGGAAAAAATGGGTAAATTGCAATGTTAAGTATAGGCAAAAAAATTGAAATTTTAATGGTAAAATAAACAAAATGATATTAAATTTTGCTATTTCAATGTAAGACTGAGAGTTATCCACACTTTGACAGGTGGGAATCATTTTTTTGGGAATAGCCCACTAGTTTTGCACCACAGCCACTGGAAAGGTTATATCACTCATTGTTTATATTTAGTTTACAAATAAAATGTATATTTTCAAACATCACTGGTAACGGGGTCCCAGGGGTGCATGTGTTTTGGTGGCATGCTGGCAGAGCGGTATCGCAAACACCACCCATGGCCAGTTCCTTTCTCTGCACCTGTACTTGCCAGTCGAGCTTTCACACCAGTACCCCATGGGTGAATGGGGGTGCCCTGGTGGCCCTCTGGGTAGGGAGACGAGTGCTCCACCACTACGCTATCCTGTAACCTCTATGTACTGACAATACTTGTAGACTTGAGAGTTATACTGTTGTTTAGCGGCCTGTTTGACTAATTAGAGAAATTGACTGAGTTTTATTGTTTGGATTGGTTTAATTATTATTGCATTTGTATTAAGATAAATTGAACAAGGTTAAACAATTTCTAACCATAGCCAGCAAAAAAAAAAACAAAAACAAAAACAAAAAAAAAAAATTATCTTCACATACACTCAGAAAACCCCAATTGCAACAATATAAAAAACCAAACAAAATATACCAAAACATAAAAACTGACCACACCAAGATGCAAGTGCTTGAATTCAAAACCCAGGCCAAAAAATGTAACCATGTCACCTATACAAACCTTATACAATAGCATATACACAGTGGCACTCTTACCATGCCAAACCATTATTGGTCAGCTGGAAGCAATTATGGAGATGATTTAGCTTCTCACTCAGTCACCCACAAGGCACAAAAGGTTCTGTGACTTCTGCCATCTACAGAGAAAGAGGGATAGAAGGGAAGAAAGAGAGAAAGGAGATAGCGAGAGAGAGCTGAAAATCCAGCTATTTTGTCAGTCCAACAGCTAATGCAGATTGACCCTGAGTTTCCACATCCAGCAAGGCTAATGCCATTCCCAATCCAATTAGGTCGTAAAATGTCATCCAACCAATTTGCTAGATGTGAAAAAGTGGTGTTAAAGTGTCATTTTCAGAGTTGTTGCAGGCAATCAAAACAAGCCCCTGTTGACTTTATTTCTAAATTAAAATGCCAACAGAAAAGCTAGAAAAAAATCATAAAATTTTGTTTTGGGCAAAAAAAACCTGGTTTCCTAACTCGTGTTTTTATGTTGAGGCCCGTGCACAATTGTTTCCAAAAAAACCTAATATTTTACCATAATAGTTAAAATGTAATTTCTGAACACTTTAGGTCAAATGGCAATTTTAGGTTATTATAAAGTTGGCAATTTTTAGTGCGCTCTGCTTGTGACACGTAGCACGATTCGTCATGCATTTAAATGCATTGGCTTTCGCTGTTATCATGTTGTATTTTACATAGGCCCGCTCGATTATAAGGCATGATGCCATTTACCACCGTGTTTGTGGGGGAAAGACCGTCACCCGGGGACAAAATAAAGTTGTCAAGTTTGACTGGGCGACTTTCACTTTTAATCGTCATTTCTTTCAATCGCCAAGTGATTCTGGAATAAAAACAGCGTGACCTCGCAAGAAAGCTGAGAAGATTGTGGTCCGGTTCACGGCATACGCTAGGTTGTGAGTATCACCGCAAATAAAATTAAAATGCTAGGAGATCCGACATAAAAACGTGTCGTCCGGCCCATATAACATAACGATCTAGATAGATAGGGAGCATCTTGTTTGAAAACAGGGGGGCCTATAGTAATAAAAAATTAAATTAAAATGATACCATCCAAGGAAAAAAAAAAAATGATAAAGGCCAAACAAAAGTAGCCACCACTGTGAAGAAGAAAGATGAATCGTGCTATGCACACATGTGCTAGACCGTTAAACAGATCAGCAAATACTGTTTCATTCATAAATTTTTGTACGCCCACTGGTTCAAAACAAATCATACCGCTAAGCGCATATTCCGGATAGAACAATTGAAAGTTGAAAGTTTTTGTCAAATTAGACTATCTCAGGTATGGGACAAAAAAAAAAAATCTGTTGAAAATCAACCTCTTAATATAATTTTATAGAAAAAAAGTGATGGATTACACCGGGGTATGTACAGCTGGTGATAAATAACATACACATATCAGAATGAGAAAATGGTTGAAAATAATATTTGATTTGGGGAGCATGACCAAATTAAGTAACTTTTTTTAAATATAAAATATGGAATGGTGAGTGGGGTGGGTCCTTAGTCCAGCCCACGTTAAAATACAGAAGGCTCACAATCTTGGTTGTGAAGAAGTTTCTACTTCCTGCCAAAGTGCATGATTCCAATTTCATTAATGAACATCGGTTTAGGAAATTATAATAACAATGTGTGTGTGGCACACTTTATTATAGCAAAATTTCTGAATGGTGGGAGTTCAAGCTCTCCTGAGCCAAGTTAGTAGTTAGTATGACCTGGAT
The DNA here is from genome assembly GCA_023653785.1 of Ophioderma brevispina. Taxonomy (NCBI): domain Eukaryota; kingdom Metazoa; phylum Echinodermata; class Ophiuroidea; order Amphilepidida; family Ophiodermatidae; genus Ophioderma; species Ophioderma brevispina. Next base: position 3,748 of record JAMKCH010023007.1, read on the forward strand.
CCCAATGACTGAAACTTTATAATTGCATTCAAAAAACACAAGCATATTGAATCTATTATTGCTGGTGAGCATGTCTTGGGAGTGAAAATCAACATTTGAAATGAAAGTCGATTTGGGCGATGAATGTTCAAAAAGTCCAAAAAAAGGACCATTGTAGGGGGGGTTTTAGACCCACTTGTTACCAAAAAGGTCCTCTTTTCAAAGGTCCGCACACCCCCCCCCAAGTAAATCCTGAGTAGCAATGAGAGATTGTGAGGCATCCATATTATTGGGTCATGTAGGATTAAAGAGGGCAATTTCATGACACACAACCTCATAATTCACAAAATTGGAGTTGATTCTGATATTGTGGTTTTGGTGTTATGAGCAATATGTTTCCCATGGTCCCATATAGGCTACTGTGCTAAGTTATGTCATTATGGACAAAATACACATTACAAATTTCTTACTACACCAAATTTACGTGTTACGTGTGGATTACTAAATACTAAAGGTTAAATGATATAAAAATAGAATAAAAAAGTCAGGGCATGATGCCTAATTGTCCAACGGCCATTGTCAATACTCCGAAGAGTGCTTGTACTCAGAGTCCTACTCGGACATAAGTACTCAGACTCATTCAAAATTTTGCTGTACTCATACTCGCACTCATGCCCAATTACTCGTACTCTCTTTTCAGCTATCTTGGGTTCTTCACTTTTTCTTTTCCTTTTCTGAAGTATGATGTATAATCACATCCTGTCAGAGTATGGTAACCTGGTAAATTACCTGGTTACCTAATATACATCTCCATCAATTCTCACCATTTGATAGAACGCCAATTAATGTTCATTCTGGCAAAAAAAGTGGCCAATACTGCCAAACTATTCTACCGAATGTAACTAAGAGACCCAGTTTATGAAACCAGCATTTCTTTCATATTTTTTTTTAGCTTGTCAAAAAATGGTTGTCAAAAGTTTTGAGGACAAGACATTGTAATATTTTTAAGGACAAGACATTGTAATATTTTTTAAATATTTTTTTAAAATTTTGATTAGATCTAGCAACATTCTTTTTACATAGAATTAGGCTTGTCAAAGCATTGTATCTAACTTGTAACTGATCATTTGAACAATATGGTAAAAAACGGCAATTTTTTGGACAAAAAAGAGGGCACAATGACCACAATGTATGGAGTAGGGAAAATCATTTAATGCTGAATCAAGCTTCTTGGCATGGGTTGATGGGTTTAATGATTCATTAAGACTGTCTTTTTAACCAGTGCCAATTTTTACATAGGATTAGCTTTTCAAGGCATTGCTATACCAACAATACAATCCAACATTTTTTTAATTATTTTACTCAAAATTGTAAAAATTTAATTTTAGGCCAAATTATGGCCAAGAAGTTCTGAGTAGCCGGGTCAATGAGACTTTTTTGTGGGCTGCCAGCATAGCCCTTTGCAATCTGTTGTGAATGTGTGTGTGTGTGTGTGTGTGTTTCATTAAAATTTTAATATGTGTGTATGTCATTCAAATGTTGGTTTTTTTTATGAGGTGGCACATACAGCCTATTTTCTTTGAATATAGTGAGCGCGAAAGCCGAGAACCATGAAATTCAATTTTTTTTTTTAGAAATCAGTGCCACCTTTTACATAGCACAAACCATTGCCGGGCTATTCCATGTCATCACTCGAGATGTGCACCGCAGCATGTCATGGATTTTTTTCTTTTTTGGTGTGATTATAGATATTGATGAGAAATGAAAATCCTGAAATTTTGAGCTTCATACTGCCTTTCGTTTTCTGCAGGAGCATTCAGAAATTAGGGGGGTGTCAACATCTAAATGTTGTGTGATGCAAAAAGCAAATTTTGAGAGGCCATAAAACTTGTAACATGAACCTTCCCCAACTTTGAAAAAGATACTGGGGTACTTTTTTGGGGTAGAATTTAAATCTGGCATAAAAAATGCGATAGCTCCTTTACTTTTAAAGTTAGTCGATGTTTAAAAAATGCAATATCTCATCTGGAACCAGTTTGGGGGGTCAGAAACTCTGTAAGTAACAATATTTTTATGCCATGTTCTTGTTAATTTGAGTCACACTGCAAGGATTTTCTGCCAGGACAATAATAAGCCAATTAGGGTAATAAATAAGTGAGTTACAGCCTATTGAAAAATCCAAGTTGCCATTTTGACATATTTGGCCCCCCCCTGAAAATCAATGATTACATATCAACATCAACCCCTCTACTTAAGAGATGTTGGAAGATACATTCAGCAAAGAACTATTATTAACGAACCAGCTGGTGTCTGATGTCTTCATTGTTTTCAGCACAAGCACTTTTGATAATATTTCCCATGAAGTATTATGGTGATATAACACTATGCAGTTGTACAATGACCTCGGTCACGTATTACCTTGTGTTGGTAACTTTTAGTGTGCATTGTTGTGAAAAAATAAAGACACAAGCTAGTTCTGTTCAAGGACAGTTGTTTAATGATATCTTCAACATATCTGAAGTAGAGGAGTGGTGTCGAATGTCAACGTTGGTTTTCAGGGGGGTCAATGTATCAAAAAAAGTACAATTACCATTTCAAGGGGCTGGTACATCCCTTATTACTTTTCTAAGGTGTCATAATTGTATTGGTTTAAAGTTCTAATATATAACTATGATTGACCAAAAGATGGACAATAAAAATGTTCTTACTTTTGGAGTTATGACCACACAGAGTTGGCCGCCCCGAATGAACAAAGCTCATATTTACGCATCATTAACTCTAAAAAGTAAAAACGCTATGAACCTCCTGATGCCAGATTTGAATTTCTAACCCAAATATTACCCATATGTAGTGATTGTAAACAGTTGGGGGAGCGGCTCCATTACTAATCTGTGCCCCTCTCAACATAGACTTTCACATTGGGCGGCACTTTTGATGGTGACCCCCCTAAATTTCCAATTGCTCTAGTGGGAAACGAAATGGACTATGACGCTCAAAATTTCAGGATTTTCATTTATCATCAATGTTACCCCCACACTTAAAACGAAAAAAAATCCACGAGTGATGCAGGTGATTGCAAATATGTCTCGAATGTGACATGGAATGGGCCTGCCACCAAAAATTCTGAAATACTCAAAATGTTTTAAAAACAGTGATTTTAGGCTAGTAGCCCAAATTACCAAATATCTTGAGCAGGGTCATCCTGCATTATGACGTGCCATGCAAACTTTGTGTAACTTTAGTGACTTTTGAGGAGCTCGGACCGATTTCAGAGACCCCTAGTATTCAAAGGGGAGCACATTTTGCATAAATCATTGAAATAGGCATGTAGGCTTTGTATTTAGAGCATTTAGAGCATTCAGCAGCCCACAACCTTCCCATTAGCCCCAGGGAAATGATAATAAAATTTAGTCAAAGCATCATGGGTATTTTCACCCCCCCCAGAAAAGGAGTTTAATCAACAGATGGTTACTAATATTTCTCATTGAGAGAAGAGGGGGAAATTAACGCGAAGGGTGGGCAAGCCAAACAAACCACATCAAACAGATTAGTACTGTTTTGACAAATTGTCCTAAAGCTAAAAGCTCTGCCGCTGTAATTTATACACGTGTCACACCCTCAAAAAACGGACAGACTGTACCAACGGAACTTCATTATGGGGGGGGGGGCCTATTGGGCATGGGTCCCGCTGCTCCCCACCCCACCCCGGGGATTACATGGTTACTATTTGACATTGGGTGTGTCTACTGTGAACTGAGTTGCAAATGACTGCACTATCTGATAGGCACAAGCACATGCAATTTAACATGATATACAAAATCCTCTGATATTCACCAAAATATTAGAGATTGTCGAAAAAATCATTTTGTGATTTACCAAATCATTTGCCGATACGATAAATCTTTTGCAATTTATAATCTTTTGTGATTCACAAATTCTTTTGCGATTTAGCAAAATCTTTTGCGATTTACCAAAATCTTTATAATTTACCTAAATTTTGAAAGATTAAAAAATTGAGGAGCGATTTTGTAAAAAAATTTGGCAGGGTTTGTGGTTATTTTGTCAGTTTTAGGCGATTTACCACTTCTTCCCTGTGACATGGGGCTAAGGGCTCATATTTAGAGATTGCAAGAAAAGTTAGACACAAAGGAGCTTTCCAAATCCTAATTATTGTGAGATCACTTTGCTTTCCGTTCTGCACATTGTATGTGTAGGTGTGTGTATTTTTAATATGCAGCAGCCCCGGAGCACACCCATAGCTTATGTATTCTTTGGAATATAGTGAGCGTTTGAAGCAAGAACGGCAACATTCTAGTTTTGTTTAGTTATAAGTGAGACAGTATGGCATAGGACTCATATTCAAATGGGATTTGTAACATCAAAAACATTAATTAGCAAGAATTGTTGTTTAAATTGTAATATTGTGTATGCATAAAAATTACTCGTATGAATTCAAAATGGGAATTATATGATTCTGATTAAGTTGCCAATTTCAATTTTGATAAATTGATTTACTTGTCATGCCATTTTTTTTGAGGTAAAAGTCCAATACATGGAACTAATAACATTTAAATATAGACGCCGGAGGAAAAACATTGTATTCAGCTCTTTATTTATCAGGTAGTGAGAAAGATTTGATGAATATATCTGAACTATCAATATGAAAGAGTGATATCTTGGTTTATTATTTTCAGTCTTGGCTTTCACCCCCCCCCCATTGTCACAATATTAATTCTGCACCAAAAATTTCTGGTCCAGCTAACCCCATCCCAAGTTATACCCCGGAGTTCTACGCACCTCAAGACTCATAAACTGCATGCATGGTGGTGAGCACATCTGGTCAAAGCTTCGTCAAGGTGACCTGAGTGATTTTGTCACTGGCTATATGAAGTGTTGTGTGGTTGTAAAACTGTGATTAATGGGGAAAATGTAGCTCAAGCCAAAGCAAGTGACACTCATGCTAGGGCAGGCAACCTACAATAAAGGGCTAGTACCCCAGACCATTGTTGATTGTTGATCATTTACTTGAAACGGTAATATTATCAGGGCAATAACCTAAGAGTTTGTGAGTCAGCCACTTTAACAGATCACCACACTTGAGGCATGGAGCTAGAGTGTTTGATCTTGAGTCGTATCGTACAATTGGTTAGTTTTTAAGGTCGAAAGTTTGCATGCGGTAGGAATCGCCTTTTCATTGATACACATAATTGAATGGAGCATGGAGATTTGTCTTTTAACAGTATTAGTTCTTTCATCTTTTGTCAATTTTTAGTATTTTTCAGTTGGACAAAAATAACTTGTGAGAATTCTACGACTTGACTTATCTTGAAACAAGAGATGTCACATAATAGGTGTTCCTAAATGTGAAAAATCCTGGTTTGCCCTAATGTAACGCTTCTATTGAAATACTCCAATGTGAAATGATTATTAAATGAGAAGATTGTTTCTTTGGTAAAAAATGTGAAATTTCTAATTACTATAGGCACAAAAATAGGAAATTCAACCTGGTTTTATATTGAAATTAAGGAAATCAAAATCCCTTGTGCCAAGTTTAATTTCAATGCATTTTTGTACCGAAATACAGTAAAAGAAATCTAGAATCGATTTGGGTTTTATCTATTGAAATCACTGAATGACAAATGGAGTCCAAATCTCTTGTTGCACGTAGATAGTTCCGAAATTCAAAATATTTCCGACTTTCGGAGGACACTGTCATAACAGAGTTTGGAAATCAAAAACCCATAATGACAAGAACAACTCTCCAAAATTTTGGGGCTCTCTGTGTAGACACCCAACCTTTTCTAGATGTTTTTTTTGGAGCTGGCTTTTCAACTAACATTGTATTGGAGTTGCCGATGTAAAAACATTTTGAAAAGGCCATTTATATATTGTGTTGTCTCTTTTAAACAGCGTTTTTTATTTATAATGGTATAGGCCTATCTCTTACTGTTAGCATGGTATGTTCTCCATCGGGATTTGAGTTGGGATCCATATTACACATTCATTAGTCTAGGTAGTTGTAGTCCAAGTAACTGTGACTTCAGCAGTGTTATCTTTTGACATTTGGGCGTCATCATTTCACTGATAACTGCGCATCCATTAAAAAAGTTGGTCTAACTAGATCGCGTCATTGATCATTAGACTAAGTAGTTGGATAGTGGCCTACTCATAGATTTTGCCCATTTTTTTATTGGTTTGTACTCGTATTGTGTTGCTGCTCCAATAAAAGCAATTTATGGTTACACAGCCCAGCATGCACTAAATCACTTTCCAATCTCCAAAGTTTCGTGCAAGATAGAGTATTAAAGGTCTCTTCAATTACTCTGCTACATTCAATGCATTCTGTACCATTACAAAGTTGAGTAACAAATGATAACATAAAGCATTTGAGAGCTTGAGTGTGAAATAAAATCTAAATAGCACTTGGCAGGTTTATTGCTTTGGTACCAATATTGTTGAGGTTGTGTTATTGCTGTGATCTGTGGTGCAATACCACAGTGAGATTAGCGCGTACTGCCCAAAACACTGACCACAATACACAAAATATTGGGCATTTGGTTATGCAAAAAACTTGTCAGCAAATACTATGTTTCATTAGTTTGAAGCATTTTTAAAAATATTTTGTCAAGTCCGCTTCTTCTTGCATAATAATAATAAGAATTGGATGGGCTCTTTCGGCTGATAACAGAATATATCGCCCCTGCAAAGAAAAATATCAGGCTCATCTTCGACTCGCCGATATTTGATCTAGGCGAGGGCGATATTTCTGTTATCACTACCACAATCAAATATTAATAAATATCTTTTTACTTCCACATGCACAGATGGGTATGAACATTCATTTTAGTATAGAACTAGCTATCACTCCAGTATTGAGACATTTGCAGGGTTCATCGAATCTGAATACGAATTAAGCTAATGTCCCTTCTATACAAATCTTGTAAGATTCTGTAATATTTATACAACGGTCTATCAGAAAGTACAGTCAGGTGTTTTAGAATGAATGAGATTTATTACAAGTTTACCACAACTTAATTCAACAGTACCAAAACATTGTGTAACGTTAGGGCAAAATTGCATAAAGTTAATCAAAGTAGTTGACACAAAATTGCAAAAAGGGCCTTAAGTTAACGAAAAATCGCAAAAATGTTTGCTCAAAATCCGGGCCGTTACGCAGGATTTATTTTTTGGGGAGTGCCACGACTTCGAAAAAGTGGACCTTTTTTTTGTCGAGAAAGAAGAGAAAAAAGTGAACCTTTTTTGGTTATTTAAAACGGACCCATAACCCCATAAATGTCTTGGTTTGGTTTTTAGCACCAAAAAAGGGACTTTTGTTCCAAAATTGACTAAATTTTGGACCGTTTAGCAAAAAAATTCAGCAAAAAAAGTGGGACCTTTGACCCTTTGTGAAATGTTGGGGGGTGCGGGACCGCCCACCCTCTGCATACGGGCATGCTCCCAAATTGCTGCAAAAAATTGCAAGAGGTTACTCAAAATTGCCAACAAAGTGTTGAAAGTTGCACCTTAATGCACAAAAAATGCCCAAAAAGCTAGCACAACGTGGCCAAAAAAGCATAGCTCAAAGTTGCCAAATTGCAAAAAAAATCCAAAAAAGTTGCATAAACCTGTGAAAAATTGCCGAAAGTTGTGGAAAATGCGCAAAGACAATTAAAAGTTGCAAGAAGTTGCTTAAAAATAGTATAAAGTTGCTTGTAAACTTTAGGCAAATTTGTGCAGCATTGCGCGCAACTTTTCGCATTTTGGAATACTTTGGACCATTTTCCCCGGTGACTGGGCCCCCTCGAAAGATAAAGGGGAAAGGGGACTCGTGATCTTGACGCCTCCTGATGTGTTTGACCTGTTTTCCTTAATGTAGTGTTTGTGTAGAACCATGGCACCTTGATCACAGGTAGTTTTGGTGTGGAATTTGTATGTGAGTTTGTTTGTAATGTTTTGTCCAAGTTGTGGTGTGTTTTGTTTAGTGTTTGTTCTGTTAAAAAAAACAATAAGTGATGTTTTATCTAGAACAAATGTGCTTAGGCCAGATTTTTAATTTTTTGGTGGTAGTACGTTTGGGGTATATCATTGGATTTCTTTGCTATTGCCTATTTTCATGGTCTCAATTTTTTATTTTTAAAATTGCCCTTTGTATACACTTGCCTGTGGTTGTAATACATTCAGCTGATGAACATTTGTTAGGTAATTTTTCCCTCCAACAAACCGTGGGCCTCTGGGTTTAAATCTTGCACATGAATTTTGTAGCCTATATGTCCCCAACTCTTTTTTGTACTGTGAGGGGGAGGGGTGGTGGTATTGGGTTTTGGGAGGAGGGTGTTTTTGATGAAATAAGGTCAAGGCATAACCCCAGCTTTGGTTTGCAGTGAGCCAAGTATTGGCTTCCTTCACACTCTGGCGTTCATCATCCAATTTGATTCATGTGCCTATTTCTTGCCATACTAGCAGAAGGGGCTCAGCGACTTTGTTGGTCTCTGTGATATTGCCAAAAACTGGGTTCAGGTTGGTTTGTCGTGGAACATGTCCGTGCACATGGTTATCCATTTTGCCAGCAGAAACGGTCAGCTGGTCCTTTTGCCATCAATGGTGGTTGATACAATACTTACTGCTTATGTAGTAGTTTAGAGCAGGGGCCGTGGGTGAGGAGTCGTTGTATATTTTCTTTTCCACCCACCAGTCAAGGACAGGTGAAAATGTAGAAGGGAAAAAAAAAAGCTTGAGGAACATTGTTGATAAGTGCCCATTTGGATTTTAAAGGGAATGAAAAGACATTGCACATAACAACGTTGATTCATATGTTGCATTTTGAAAAACCTTAACTTAATGCTGGCTTGTTTACAAACTGTTGGTTTTCTACTTCCAAAACTGTTATCTAATTAGTGCTACGCAAAAGAACCTTCACGAGCACCTGTGTAAAGTGTCACAAGTCAGTGCACTTAAAGGTGCATCGACAACAAGAAATTTCAAGTCATCCAATTTTAGGTGTCAAGTAGTGATTTTTTTTATATTTGTATTAAATAAACTCATAGATTACTACCTTCATTTGGCTAGGAATAATAAAATGGAAAAGAAATGGTAATTTGTATATGCTTAGATTTCAAGAGAAAACAAGGATGAATTGCTTTTTGCTCCTATAGGAAATCAAACAATTTCACCAATTTTGACAGTTTCAGGCTTAATATTTTTTTAGTGGGGTTTTTTAATAGAAAAACTTTACAAGCAGTGCAAATAAGAATTTTCATATTTTAGGCGAACCACTGGTTATTTGAAAATATATGGTTGCACCTTAAAAAAAAATATATTGACTAAAAAGTGACTGTCAAAATAAGCGTACATGCATGACTAGTTTACAATGAGATTTTTCACCATGTACAATGTAGCATTTGATACATGTAATGTGTGAGATTTTCAATTTTGCCCTTTATCCAGTACTATAAGAGCATAATTATTTGATATTAGTAGAAGACCAGCCTGTAGATCCGTGACCAAAACTAGGAGACAAGATTTGAAGGCGTTCTGGGGTTCCTGATCGATGTTGAAGGTTTTTTGACGTTGGGGCTGGCCGCGTCAAGTTCCGGCATTGGGGAAGGGCCAAAACAAAGTAACACGGGCCGGGTATTAAAAATTTGTGAAAACTGTCGCCAAGTGATTAATATGCATTCAAAAATTACTCGCCTTATATACGGAATATAAAATGTATAGTTTGTTATAGATCCAACTCCAAATGAGGACGCTATGGCCCAAAAATGTCCAAGGTCAATGCACTTTCAGCAAGTCAAATGTTATTATAAAATCGATTTTAAAGATGTAAGTGTCTAAGTATTGTTTTCGGAATGCCAAATTCATTTGCAATTTTTAATAGTTGAAATGTTAGTCTTGACATTGAAATGCAAAAGGGCGGCTATTTCAGAGTCCCCGCGTAACTTAGTTTGCCCCGTTCCCAAAAGCCGGAACATTGAAGCACGGGCAAGCAAAGTCAAAAACCTTCAACATCGTTCAGGGAACCACAAGACACCTCAAACTTTGGTCCAGTGTTTGGTTTCCCAAGGGGGGGGGGGGAAATTAAACAGGCTGGTCTTCACTATATGAATAGTTGATATGATATATTATGATATTTTGTTATGGTGTTCTTGACATTCATTTAAAGTTGGGCGACCCGATTGACAGAATCTTTCCAGCCAACATTCCCAGTGGGACCCATGTGGGTAAATAAGGTTTAAAGTGGGCTCATCAAGTGCTGCCCCACATATGCAATAGGACTGTTTCATTGGCCCCAGTGGGGGCCTACTCAGGTTTTGTCCACCGGGCCTCGATTGGCCCCAGCAGGTTGGTTTGCCCAGTGGGTTGCAGGGGGGTATTGCACACAGGGTAAAATGTGTGTTCCCTCAAAGGTTATCACTTTCTGGGTTGTTATGGGCTCACCGGAGTTATACCCATACGGGTTCATGTGGGGCCATAGGGGGCTTTCATGGGCCTCTAAGATGGGCAAACTCAAATTGATTTTATTGCCCCTCGTTGTTGTGGACACATTAAAGTGGCCCCACAATTGGGTGGAAAACACACAATTAACGTCTGTTTTGTTGCTTTCATCAGCTAAACATCTCCCAAAAGATGGGATTAATTAGCGAAGTGCAATGAAACAAGAATTGTTTACGTTTAATTTTACCGAAGGTTATTTTGAATATGATATGTGTTTGGTGGTGTTTTAAAAATGTTACAGTCTGTACACCATCCATTCTCTAAAAGGTTGTCATCAAAATTGTAAGTGATGAAAAGTAAAGAGATAGATAAGTTATGTAGGGTTGTCTTTTTAGAGCAGAAAAAAATAAGGTCATTGAGACACACCATATGGCGTGAAAAAAAGCCTGTGGAAGCCCACTCGAGCCCATGCCCATCATCAACCCACACGGGACCCATTTAAAAAAAAAAAACCCTTGAAAACCCCATGTGCTCGACCCACACAGACCATTTAATAACCACACAATGGACCATTTGGGTGCCCACTGGAACCCATGCTAAATATACACACAATGCCCACATGGATCAAACGGGGTTCCCCCCACTTAGGACCTTAGACCCATTAAGCCCACTTTCCCATGGTTAAACCCATGAAGGCATGTTGGCTTGGGTTCCTCCGCTTATCAAATCTGAGAGTTTTGATATCGAGAAAGTTCATTTTTGTGGCGCTGCAAGGATTGCAGGAGGATAAATACCAGTCCTCCCATTCTTGCTGACGCAGGCTGATGTCTGCCTGTGTTTTCAAAGTTTTAAGTTGTGGAGAAAGTTCTCACCAATCACGAAGTAAAAGTCCAATGCTACAGAAAATTGGGTCCTAGATGCCGTGAAAACCTTCATATGTAATGAGGTCAGAGGGAGCATATCAAGGGTCCAAGGTAAATGATTGCCAAGGTATAAAATATGCTGAAACATCAAAATGGCCTTATTCAAGAGTAAAAGTCCAGTTGAGTACAGAACTTGGAATCTAGATGACCTTGGGAACCTCCATATCAGATCAAGGTCACATAGCAAACTCAAAGGTCATATGAGGTCATGTTATAAAAATGGCTGATAACATCAAATTGGCATCATTCGAGAAATAGAAACGTCCAATTGCTACCTAGTATTTTTTTAACTTTGATCATAGGTGCCCCTTGGGAATCTTCACATGAGGTCAAGGATCACAGCCAAGGTTAAAGGTCATATAAGGTCAGTTAGTAAAATGGACTGAAAACATCAAAATTGGAATCATTTGAAAAGTTTTAAAAGTTGTTACCAAAAACATCCAAATTGGATCCATAAACTATTATTTTATCCCACTGTCCTATGGGCCAATGTAGGACACATTTAATTTGTGGTTCTACTATCCAAATGGCTTGTCACCATTAACTCCAAATTGGAATGGATCTTTATGGTGGTATATGATTTCAAGCAGGGAGAAATTACGTATATGAAAAATAGACCATGATCAGGTCAAACCTCTGTAAAATCATAGTTGACCAATGGGTCTTTGAGGTAAATTTATCTAAATCTTCATATGCATTACTTAAAATTGAATCTTCCCACTTTTGTAAGTAATGGAACTTTACATTATGTGCAGCTTCAAGATAACTTCCTAAACATTGTGTAACATTTTGCAACCTTGATAACTCTGCCCACACTTTTTGTAACTTTTCAAAACTTTGTTAACTATAATGACTTTGCATAAACTTTGTGCACACTTGTCAAACTTAGTGACACTTTATGTAGCTTTTTCACAAAACAGTGTCAACAACTTTTGTACTTTCTGCCACTTTGCGGGAAACTTTAGGTAACTTTTGGAAATTGTATAATTTGCACAAACTTTGTGTAACTTTAGGTAACTTTCATCCAACAGTTGGCAGAAAAACATTTGTGCAAAACCTTTTGGAAATTTCCAGACGTTTAACAAACTTGCGTAAAACTTTTCACAACTTTTTCGAAACTTTGCGTAACTTTTCAAAACTTGGCGCAAATTGTGTAACTTTCGCTTGCAACTTTGCATAACTTTTGAAAACTTTGGGCAAAAACTTTCTGAACTTCCCGCAACTTTGTGCATACTGTGCACAATTTTGTGAAACATAGTGCATACTTTGTACAAATTTGTGCAACTTTGGGCAATTTTAAACAAACTTGCCAATTTGTGTTTGTAATTGCAAATCTTCCAAGTGACATGGGGCCTACAATAACGGGAGTGTATAAAGACAAGTTAAAGGTTGTTCATACATGGATGCATCTGTGTATGACGTTGCCGATAATCGATCAACTTTTACTGACGCAAAACTCAATGCAACTCTCTGCAAATCCAGTTAATTATAAATAAAGTTAACTTTATTGTGGTACCGCAAATGCAGTATTATGGGTAGAGTCTGTAGTTTGGGCAACGCAACTCATCGCCATGAGGAGGGGATACGTTTTTATAATTCTTTTTATAGATAAGGCCAATTTCCCCAAAATGTGATGTGTGTCGTGTTGCTTTCTGATATGTTTAAATTACCCTCCCCCTCTCAAGTTTACAAAAAATGTGATCTCCCATTTGAAGAAATCAAAATGTTTCTATCCCCAATAGTTCCTTTACTCCCACAATGTATTTCAGAGCACTACTTCCAAAAGAGGCACAAACTCCAATGGACTGGCGGTAAATTTTGGGACGTAAGAATTTACTTATAGCACAAGCACAGCTAGTAAGAACGTACATAACCTGTGCTTCCAGTTGTCACACAAACACAGTGCGCATCGTGTCCGTCGTGTCGCCGTCTCTCCGTGCTAAAAAAATGGCGTGTGGGGGTCCTACCGGTATGGGTGACCAGGAGCTATTATCCTTCACCTTGTCCGTATTTTCTCTCCCTCTAAGCACCGTTTACCTCATCTCGTCGTTCTCCCCGTTACTTTTTTCGCGTCCTCCACACAAATACGGAACAAATATCCTCACACTCCCCAACTACCGCAACTACACAACAGCGCATTCCACACATCAAGTTTCAACGCAGAACGGAGACTAAGGGACGTGTTGTCTGCTCGCTCCGCAATTAAGGCACCTAATGCATGTTGGCTGTACATGTACAGCAAGCGCTCAAACGTGCTGCATAAGGTTAATCGCTAATCGGAACCGCAATGCGTCATGGGGCCAAAAAAAGGGGTCAAGAGCGGGCCGCACGCGGCTGCTGTCACTTTGTCCCAGCGCGTTTTTATTTACATAGACGAACTACGTAATTTGCTTGGGCGAATGCTTTAAAAATCTTACTCTTCAACTATTTTAGGGACCTTTTTTCAACCCTAAGTGGCGATCGTTTCGCTGTTTTTGATTGTTATAAAATGATCGGAGATATCCTGAAAGGAATTACTAAAATGGGTATTATTTTTTTTTATATGTTAGCACTTTTAATTGACGTCATATGGGCGTATTTTCCCTCTCGTCGGGTATCTATTCGACAAGGTGTTTTTACACCATCCAGTATGTCTACATGACACATTAACATCTTTGCTCGGCGAATGGCTTAAATCCTTGCTCTTTTAAAAACTGACTTTTAGGACTCTTTTTTAATCATTTTGTGGCTGATCCTTGTGTCTGTTCTTGGTTGTAATAACGATCGGAGATATCCTGAAGAGATATGGTTATTTTATAGTGTTAACAACTTTTTTACGAAGCTTCACCTCTTGGCGTATTTTGCGAAGCATAAGCCTAGGCCTGGTAGCTGCCTGGATTATTGGTGGGTCTTTAGTCATTGGAATATCTGCCCCTGTTTATGTAAATAAAAGTAGCTAAAAGTAATATTGGATAACATTAATGTTGGACTTTAAAGACGATTGTTGTTAACGTGTAAAAATTCGTAGGCCTATTAATTAATATTTAAAGCATAGCTGCAATAACTTAGAAGTTTCACTGTCAGATGAGCGGGCGAAAAATTAAAAGAAACATTATTGTTAGTGTGTTACTAACCAAGGCCATGCACCGTTCCAAGCTATCTTTTAACTTAAAAATGGATTTATTGAGCTGCGACAATATTGTTCATATATTTTTTTAAAACAACTTGCATAATCCAAATTATAGGAAACTAGCCGAGTATCAGGTACTTTGAATTAAAAGCCGCTAAAAGAGAAACGGATAAGCCAAACAGAAAGGACCTCGGTTTTTTTCCTGGGTTAGGATGGGCTTATAACGTGATATTAGCTAATATTGGATGTACTATTTCATTTTATGTCGTGCTTGTTGTGGTGTGGTCATACTGTTTTCCTTTTTTCTCTTGTTCTGGGTAAATTCTGAAAGGGCTTTCAGATAGGGCCCCATTTTCCGCGCAAATTTATTGTGCCATTATGTACCCGAATCTGATATAGGGAGCCAAGCCACTCAAAATAAAAAGATGCTCATCATGGTATCCGCGTTGGAATTCTCTCTTCCCGGAAACAAGTAATAAATAGCTATATCGAGAGCCAATTTTCCCTAATATTGGGTGCTCATTAGTGAATATCAAAATTGTATTTTAAATTTATCACTTGTACATCTATTCCTCGTGATCAAATTTTGTTAGATTGGAAGGCCGCTGAGAGGATTGCCGACTCTATACAATGCGTGGGTTTCTATGCGTAACACGCGGCCCGATCGTAGATAGAAACTTCCGGGTTCGTGTTTGCCCCTTTTTTCGATCCCATCATGCTTTTGGCGGTGGAGCGCCCTCGTTGATATTTACCGATGAGCCGATATGGTACTATGTAGTCCGTTACGTTTGCGATGTTTGCATGTGGGCAAATAGTACTCTATATCGAGAATAACAACTATTTGAAGTTCTCGTTTACAATCTGATTTAAGTAAGTCGTCAGAGAAATTGTCAGATGGGTAAATCGAAGGTCAGAGGTAGCAGGCATTTATTTTTGGATTCATAGTGTCATCACATAGTAATTGTGCACAACAACATGCAAACTCAAGTCATTTCTTGTTCTTCATCTTAAAGGGGCATTTCGTGATCCACAGCCTCGTCCCCCGACTTACCTAAACAATGTTGAGATTTTAATATCATCTGAACCGTTAGTAATTCATGTGTGCCCAATCTTACGTGCAAATTCGGTCGCATCTGTAAGAAATTCGCAATTTTGTATTTTCTGTCCGTAAACGGACAGAAATTACATACAGCACATATGGGACCGTGGGAAACGAGCAATTGCTCATAACACAAAACCGCAAGATCGGGATCAGCTCAAATTGTAAGAATAAGCTTTTCTCAAGAATATCCAGTGATCAATGAATAAAACAGAAGGTGCTGAAATCACAAAATGCACATTTAAACGACGTTTCGAATTTTCATTTACATAATCCTTATGATCACCTGATAGGCCTGATAGAAATTAAAAGGTCCATGGTCCGATCGCTAATAGCCTCGTCCCCGGGGACCCCAGATTTTACTGGAAGTGGGCAAAATTTTGGTATCAGAAGAAAGCTTCTATTTTTTCCATTTACCCTGTGAAATCTTAAAGGTCCATGGCCCGATCGCTAATAGCCTCGTCCCCAGGGACCCCAGATTTTACTGGAAGTGGTCAAAATGTTGGTATCAGAAGAAAGCTTCTATTTTTCCATTTACTCTGTTAAATCTTAAGGCTAAAGGATGTTTGGTTTGGATGCTATGAGCGAAATATGCCCCATTTTGGTCCACCAATATTAATTTACACAGTAGGCCTATTCTATGGGATTACACAATCACGTTTTTAGATCTCACTTTAAAACCGGTTGAAATATCAGCGAGAAACTTTACAGATGGGGTTTTGAGATAAAGGCCATTCTATCAGATGAAATATTTATAGACTTAAATCGGCTGATCCCCCTTCAAGACACCCAGGGACCGTTTTCAATACTTCTCCTGCACACATATAACAAATTTTTAATACGGTATGCATAATACCATGTATATGCTTCACATACTGTTGAATTTTTACGGTTTTTCCTCTGATAAAATCGCGATTGAAAATCTACTGGATCATTTCGTGCTTTTTTGCATGAAAGTAAGCATATAAGAAATAGTTTGACTTTACTGTTTAATATTTAGCAAAACTTAAAATTTAAAACAACTCTATCCTCTTAATTAAGTTACAATGTTATTAAGTCTGTATGTGAAAACGTAAATAATGCATTTGCAAAATACGACGCAAATTACGCAAAGTTATTTTTCAATGCATGTAAACCAGATCACTATGTGAAAAACTTGTTTTGGTAGAACGATGGATACGACGAAATAGTTGTTTATTTAGGGATCGGAAAAATAGAACGCTATAAATAGACAGTTTTGAGATAGTCCATCGACAAGCACTCCTGCTATCCCATTGACCTAGCCACCGAGTGCGCCAGCACGAGGCCCTGGCGGGCTCGATGGGTAGGTCACTAGAGGGCGCGATGTGCTCCTAGATGGACTAGCTTGAGTTAGATTTGAACCACCAACCTACAAATTATGCGTTGAGATTGATTCACATTTTGTTATGGAAAAATACATCTCATCAATACAATATGATAATCAGTGCACCAATATTAACAAATGCAAAGTTTCGTAGCGTGATTAGGTATGTTTCCTGTACATTATGTCCCTGGATAATGGTTGGGAGGTTTCATAAGATATGAGAAATCAAGTCGGCAAACATGAAATAAAAACTGAGAGTTGGAAGTATATAATATATAAGTACGCAACAGATTGTCATATAAAGAGACCCGGTACAAGGTAATTATATTCGTATTTATTACTGTACAGAATGTTGTACATATAAAAAAGTTTATTAGACCTTTTTACGATCTTATATATTTTATCGATATAGTCCTATGTGTATTTTAATGCCTGGAAAAGGTTACAACTGTATCCATTGAATTTACACCAGAGTTTAAAATATAGTGATATCATGGAGTCCTACTCTCTAAATAAAAAAATGAAAAGTTCACTCTCCAACAGAGTGAAATTTATAAGGTCTGACTTCAAAGGAGTGGAAATCACTCCAAAGAGTGATATTTCACTCCTAAAGAGTGAGATTCCACTCTGTAAGGATTGGCTACAGGGATCAATAATGAGAGAGTCACTGTAGGCAATGAGGTTGTTCTTCATCATTGGTTGATATAACAGAAATCTCACGTGTTGCTCTTAAAGGGCCCATTTCATTATGTCTGAATATTCGTTTCATGCCATTGTGTCACTTTAACTCCGTTCTTATCGAAGTCTGATTGACCGGTTTTTCTGCAATAATTTTTTGCTATGTTTTGATGAATCGAACAGTTGTCCTGACCACGAAAGTTCTTACAGGAAGCTTAAAGGGGCATTTCGTGATCCACAGTCTCGTCCCCCGACTTACCTAAAGAAAGTTGAGATTTTCATATCCTCTGAATCGTTAACATTAGTAATCCATGTGTGCAAAATCTTACGTGCAAATTCGATCGTGTCTGTAAGAAATTTGCAATTTTCTATTTTCTGTCCGTAAACGGACAGAAATTATAGCAAAGTGGCCTATGGGACGGTGGGAAACGAGCATTTGCTCCAAAACCGCAAAGTCGGGATCAGCTAAAAGTTGTGAATAAGCTTTTTCAAGAATATCTAGTAAACAATTAATAAAACAGAAGGGGCTGGAATCACGAAATGCACCTTTAATTCCACTGGGTTCCATAATAGCTCCTGGGCGGATTGAGACAGTCAAACTTTTTACCCCAGACCCCTTTTCCCAATGATAAGCTTGTGACGACACCCAAACACTTTTGTCTTTATAGCCAACAAACAGTTTTATCGACTGTCTAATACTAATCAATCAGATCGGTAAGTTTCACACTTCTACTGCTTAGCATAGGATTTCGGGTTCATAAGGTCATGCATGTTCCATTTCAGTAGTTTCCAGAATTAATTAGTCACCGAATTAAATGCTAACTCAGAGATTTCGAAATATATTTTTTTTGTAATAATAAAAAATAGTGCACTAGAATTAAAGTAGTCACCTAAAATGCTTAATTCCAAAGTTTGAGATGAATCGGATTTTTCGTTTTGATGCAGTTAACATTTAAGTATAGTATACCAGTGCCATAGGATACTGTGTATAATAAAAATTCCGCATCTGGAATTTTATAACAACGTTGTAATTTTCTATATGAAGGACATCGATTGAGCTTAGCTATTTCACACAGTGGTTAGTATATGGACAAGCATTATGTATATGCAAAAACACGATTTGTTTGGAAAATCATCTGAAAATCTCCGAGTCACCCTTTAAGGCTTTTGATACCGTCCCGCATAAAGGTCTTCTTCTCAAGCTTTGTAGCATCGGTATCAACAAAAACAAACGCCACCAAAAGGTTATCCTAGATGGAGCCACCTCAACAGAAGTTGAAGTGACATCTGATGTGCCTCAGGGAACTGTTTTGGGGCCGTTGTTGTTTTTAATTTACATAATGATCTCCCCGATATATCTTCGAAGGTTCGTCTATTCGCGGACGACTGCATCACCTAAAGAGAGATCAAGTCACCTAAAGATACAAAAATTCTTCAAACTGATGTAAATACTGTCACAAACTGGGAGAAGAAATGGCAGATGAGATTTAACAAAACAAAATGTTATTCCATGAGGGTTATCAACAAGAGAAACAAGATCATCGCAAATTACAAGATGGACGATGTTCCACTTATGGAAGTGAGCAGTTATCCTTACTTGGGTGTGGAAATCTCCAGTGATTTAAGCTGGACCAAGCACATGAAGACCATTAGTAATAAAGCCAATAGGATGCTTGGATTGCTCCGCAGAAATATCTGCTACTGTGATCGTGATATTAAAGCAAACGCATATAAGGCTTTGGTTCGTCCACGTATGAAGTATTGCAACACAGTATGGGACCCTCACCACAAAACAAACAAAGATACCATAGAAATGATCCAAAGGCGAGCAGCCCGTTTTGTTTAATTTGATTACAGAAGGACGACTAGTGTCACTGCCCCAGTCAAAGATCTCGAGTGGGAAACTTTACAAGATCGTAGGACTAAGGCTAAACTCACTACAATTTACAAAGAATCTCATGGACTAATACCAAGTAATATCGAGCACCTCTGTTATTGTGGACCTCATAACATGCGTAGCCAAAATGGTCACCACTGTTACACTCACAGTACAAAACATTTGTATAGTAAATCGAAGCAACTGAGAGACTTCAAAAACATTTTGGACACAGTCCATTGCTCGGGGGAGGAGGCATTTTGTATCCATAGCATCGATAATATCTCAACAGCCCAAACTGGATATGTTTTACGTTTACCGTCCGGGCCTATATCATTCACGCAGGCTCTATAAAGTTTAAGCAGATATTTTCAAGATGTGTCTATGTATTGTTCTATTATTGATTTTATTGTAAAATGACTCTATTGAACGTTTTGATCATTACCTCTCATTAATCTTCACTTGCTGCGTCCGATTCGCTCTCGCTGTCAGAATCCTCTGCTAATTTCAACAAAACTTGTTCAATATCAATGTCACAGATGTTCTCTTTATTACATTAAAGCCACTATCGGTCATGTTTTTTCCAAATTAAAAATGCCCATTTTGTCTCTGAATTGTTAGAGCTAGGTCATATCAACAGCTTATATTACTGTTCTTTGTGAAAAAGAGACACTTAAGCATTTAAAGCGGTCGTGAAGACACCATTTGCGGCTGTTTCTAGACCTAAAAATGTCGGATCCCGACTTTTATTAGTAAACAAAGCATAAAAATCATAATTGCGTGACAAACACGGCGCGATTTGTTTACATTGCAAAGAAATCGATGATAGTGTTTTTAAAGATGTGCCGCACTGCATTTGTCCAATCACGGTGGTAGGAAGAAAACTTATAATTTCATGGCCGTTTTTTAGCCAGAATGTCAATTTAATATTTTTGAATTCGTGAGTTATTATGCTTGATAAGGGTTGTTTTACAATCAGGGTACCTCGGCTGTCTCATTTGGGGTGACAAAACTAAGTTGCATGATTAATTTCAGAATTGATGTTTTGCAGAGGGCAAGTCAAGAAGTATAATTCCAACATTTTGAGGGTCACGTTTCGTGAACAATTTTTATGATAGATCAAATGTTAGATTCGGAGAGGACATGATTTTGACGGAAGCACTTCATTCATTTCTACATTGGGATGAAAAAAAAAACAACAGTGCTTTGATATTTCAGTATTATTTTTTGTATATAGATAATTCAAAAGAGTAGTTCAAAATTTGGAGGTGTGAGGTCTTCAGGAAAACAATTATGGTTAGTGAAACTTTGTGTTTTCGGAAAAGATTGACGGGAACACCTGATTCTCTTTTTCTCGATCATTTGATACTGTGATACAGGAAAACTTAAGGTAGCCACCAGTGTTACATACAAAATGTATAGAAACATAAAACAAGAGTTTTTATAGCAGAATATCACAAAATCAATTCTGTAATTTAGTTTAAGCTTATTAGCTATACGGAGAGGAACACCCCCATTGTTTTGACGGAATTTACCACTAAACGTCAAACTGACACCGCATGTTACCAAATGGTCACATCCTTTTAAGATTTCTGGATATAAATTACCTTGCTCAAATGTTATTCCTAAATGTTGAATGTTGTCCCAATGTTCTTCTATACATTGATAAATTCTACCAAATATTACCTACTTCAAATGCGACAGTGATTTTAAGCAATTTCCTGTAATGTACATATTTGTGTTAGTCATCAAGCATTTCAAATGGTTCTTTGCAGTTGTTAGTAGTGCTTTTGGTGGTCTTAAGTTGGCAGAGTATCATTTATGAGAAAGTACAGACAATGTTTTTAATGGGGTCACATGTAGTGTTCCGCCAAGAGGTACCCTGATGTAAAAACAACCCATAACATGATTGTGCAGCTGTTTTTTCGTAGATCTTGGAGGGAAAGCGCTACACGGCTTTTCCACCATTCTTGCATTTGTGATTATTTGTGCTATTGGATGTCGGAAGTTTCTCAGCGTTGACGCTATGATAGTTTGCCTCATCCATTATGCATAATGGCCTCTTTGGAATAACGGTGTTTCCGATCCCTTCTTGCAACTGGTTAACACTTTCATCTCATTATGATCATCCCCCTGCCTTTTGGCGACAAGCTGCGTTGGCTCAGGGTCATATAATACAGTGTCCGGTGACTGAGTGTCTACCCACCCATTGTATATTGTGTTCTCCGTTGAGTGTTGTAGATCATTTGTTTCAAGCACTGTACCCAACTGGCATCGTCTACAAGGTCACCGGTGTATTCCGTACATGTTGCTATTCTAGCTAGGACCAACTCTCTCATGGGGGACAATCAGTTTTCGTTACCCCGGGAAACAAACCATCAAACACTTTCGCATGTAATAACCGCTAACCTTTCCGCAGTGGTGTTGGGAACCAACCATTTCCATACTTTTCTATGCCAACCGATTTGGATCTGTAGCTGACACAATATCAAGATCTAAAGTACATTGAGAGTCATGGCATGACTAATCAAGATGATCGTTATGAAAAGACCATGGTACAAAAAAATTAGGATTTTGAAAAGGGACTTAGTCCTTACAACATTATGAGCCAATACCCGAGACCCTCCCCCTTTAGGGATTTTCATCCACCAGGTTTCTCTGTTAGCTTGGGTCTCTATAGTACAAGAAACTTGTACCAACTGCCAACTTAGGAAATTATCATCTTTTACTCTAGAGGTAAATAGACACTCAGCATAAGAGTAGTCATCGTCCAACTATGATAAAGAGTTAGTTTGACAAGTGTTTAGAATAGACTTCCCCTTCACCAACAAAACTGTTTAGGAAAATTCACCGAACATAGATTATGATAATTAGCCCGTATCGATAGAGGGCTGCTCATTAAATGACGTCAAATACGTTGACGTCAGAATATTTGAGAAAACGACCTTGTTGTTTGATTCATTGGAAATTTGGCAAGACTTCCATATGTACCCCCTCTCATATATTTACATGCAACATAAAATGTTATTATTTTAGCTGTTTATTCCGTTTTTGATCAAACAAGGCCAAAATTAAAATAAATTTTGTATCATGTAAATATATACGAGGGGGTACATATGGAAGTCTTTCCGGAAATTTGTATTTACATGTGTAGAAGCTGCAAGAATGTCCCCGCATGCACAAACGTAATGATAGGTGTAGCAAATTAACCAATCTATCATTGATGGCTACTTTCCCCGTCAAAATCGGAATTATGAGTGAACCCGAGGATTTACTGCGTCGTTCCGTGTCCAGTTTTCTCTCTTTGGCCTTTAATCGCTACAGTTTGGCGAGTAATATTTCGAACTTTCTTCCAACTAATCATCTCTCAAACATTTTGTCATGAGTGGACATATTTTATGGCAAATCTGAAGGTTTAACCTTTATATTGGTACCATATTTAACTTGCGGCGGTGTGAAAAAGTATATGGCGAATAGCATTACGTATATATTCAACCCTTAGAAATTTTGACTGTTTCTGCATGTCGCCCTGGTCGAAGCATCCCAAGCAGGAGATGTCTTGCACACAACACGCTATGTAATGCTCATTAATTATGCCCGATGTTTGTCCCAGCTGTGACTTTTGAACTGCGCATGCATACAATGGTATGAACTGTATTGAAGACATCCTACATCTGCATAGATTAGTCTTTTTCTAGCAAAACATTACATGTTATCACTATTGTATGCACAAATGCGTACTTGTCAGCCATATGGATTTATACAAATTAAGGCACATGGCATACAAAGTTATGAGATATATACAGTAGAAAAACATAATATTATGGAATATGTATTTAGGAAAGTCCATCAAATTTGTATAAAAAATTATGAATGTCGACATTTATATAGCGCCTTTCACAACGTATCAAAGCTCTTTACATTTTATTCCGCTGCCACTAGAATGTATGTCACGTATAACCAAATTTTGTTTTAAACGATCTGATACTCTAGAACTGGCAACCATTTTGGTTTTATGCAAATTAAGGAATATCTTCGTCATGCAAGCTATGTATCTCTAAGTAACATGTGAAGTATAATACACTTATTAACTATACAATTGTGATAATTTATTTCCTAAATTTGAATTTTCAGTTTCAGTTTTCATTTTGGACTTTTATATTACGCGCCGTGATTAAAAAAATCATACAAAAAAATTGAACTTTACGGAAATTTACGAACATTTCTGGCAGCAAAATTTCAAGAAGTTCTGTATTTTTAAATTACGGATAATTCTATTAAAATACGCCATGTTTTCCGTAATCTTAGGCAAATTTCTGTAAAAACCCTGTAAAAGTTCCGCAAATTGACAACAGCTTCTACTGTTTTACAGAAAACTCTGTAAACTTACTGAAAACGTCTGGAAATTTCGCTGCCAGAAGTTTCCGTAAATTTACAGAAATATTTTTAACGGTGTACACAACACAATCAATGTTAAAACAGGAATTGGCGGCCACTTTAGATTTATGCATATTAGGATGTAGTTCCACGAATTGGATTTTTTTATACTTTAAGTATACCATTTTGGGGACCTTATAGAAATGCATTGTGGTGAAAAAAATTCTATTGTAATTTGTTCCAGGTCATATCTCTTATTTCCCAGCCTAAAGGTATTAACGGACCTT
Organism: Ophioderma brevispina; assembly: GCA_023653785.1. Taxonomy (NCBI): domain Eukaryota; kingdom Metazoa; phylum Echinodermata; class Ophiuroidea; order Amphilepidida; family Ophiodermatidae; genus Ophioderma; species Ophioderma brevispina. The sequence goes on from JAMKCH010023007.1 coordinate 27,855, forward strand.
AACTGTATCGTCTTTGACTGTAATCATTGTCATACGCGGTGTATGATTTTAAAAAAGATGCTATGGTTGGGTTGCTTCTGATGTTTAAAATGACTCCCCCTATTCGCTAAGTTTACAAAAATTCTTGCTCCCACTTGAGGGAAGCATTATTTTCTACCCCCGGTTCAACCCCCATCAAGGTATTTCAGAGCACTCCTTTAAAACACAGAAGCCTCTGCAAAATAAAATGTTCAATGAGATACTTTACCTTCATTATTTTGGAAGTGTGCTGCTGTCGGGCGATCGTTGAGTTTTGGATTCATAAAAGCCTCTTTTATAACTTCTTGACTGTTGAGTACTACACACAACTCATCGCCAAAATATAAGCTACAAATCGACCCATATCGCCTACTCAGCCGACTCAACACTGCCGGCACCGGAATGCCGTACCAACGCGAGTATATGAAGATATTTGGTAAATATCCCAAAAGAGGCAAACTCCATGGACCTGGTGGTAAATTTTTGGGACGTAGAATTTTTATCACAAGCAAGGCTATTAAGAACGTAAATATTGTCAGCAGAAACAATCGAAGATCTATGGAAGCTATAGCCAATTTCCAAATTGCCATGACAAATGCGGAACGCTGGTGTGGCAGGAGATATGGTCCCCCGGGCTCACAGTCCGGGAACAATGGTGAACAATGGGGCAATCGATTCAGTTGACTCTTCACGTAACATTAGTTTCACGCTTTATTCCGTTGTCGTCTATGGAGCCCGGACTATGATACCTGCCGGACTATGATTACTTTCACACCGGAACAAGATATCCAAGTAGCAAACACAATCACGAACTGTCGCAACAGCGCATGATTCAGACGAACATTTCAATGCACACCGGAAACAGGAGAAATGTTGCCTGAATGAAATGTTACATTACGTGGAATGAAACTGTCAGGCAATGTACACGTGCGACTATACGTGACTAGCCTACAGTTGCTGCATCACAGTCAGTTTGGTGTATCCTTGGGTCAGTGGGCAGGTCATCCCTACTTTTTTCCACTGTGAAAATTATTGGATAACGCTTCAATGGGTCTTTTAACCTGACCTTGCACAAGATAGGCAGACGACCTTGGTATTGACATTCCCTACCCGTCTGCAGTTATTCACTTAAAAAAAAACAACAGAGTATAGGTTTTTTTCGTAACCTGACCAGGTTTATCCGACCACCTGCACCTTCCCTGACCACTATGAATTCAACAACATTAACGGAGTAGTAAAGCTGAAAAGGTTGTTGAATTCGTCATGTTCATAGTGGTCAATGAAGGTGGTCAGGTAAACCTGGTGAGGTTACAAAAACACTGGATATTTGGGGAGCCATTAAAGCCACAATCAGTCACTTTTTCCCCAATTCAAAATGTCCATTTTGTCTCAAAATTGCCAGTGTTAGGTCATATCAACATCTTATATATGGGTGTTATTCGACGGGGGCTATTTTGGGTAGGAGATGTAATTTCACTATTATTTTTGAGTACAATTAAAGTGCAACCAGAATCAACTATTAACTCAATTTGACCAAAAAATCATATTCGACAGTATCTCGTGACCACGACGATATTATTATCAACATAAGCTCACTTTTGATATTTTAACTACTTAGTTCTCCAGGTAGACAAGGATAAATATTTATTAATCTCTCCCTGGGGATGGTCAGCGGACACAAGTGTTAAAAAAACATCTTGTGCGCTTGGTCGGACTCAAACCGGAAACCTCCGTATTACTAGCACGGCGCTCTTACCAACTAAGCTAACAAGCCAACAGGTGGTAACACATATAGATGATACTATCGCTCCTCTACCAACCCATAAGCTTGGCCCACACTATGACGAATCTTGGGGTACTGCAAGGTACGTTAAGATGCGAATTACAATTTGGAATTTCCAGCCAATCATCGTGCGTTGCCTTTAACTGTCGCTGACGAGTCTGGTAGCGACCTCAGACGGTCGAAATTATCCGTCGGCAAATTTTCAGCATGTTGAAAATGTTTGGTGGCGGCAAAAACACTCGTTTGCGATTCCGTTCAGATTCGTTGGAGACCACAACCTTAATTTCTTTGAAGCTCGGCTTTGACGTTTCCATGCCGTACGAGTCCGTCTCTCGTGTAGTTGTTTTGAGGTTGATACAAACATTACCCATTTTAGGAAAAACAGGGGTGTTAGATCAATTTAGTATTTTTTAAATTAGCGTTTTTCAGCTCTATGTATTATGTAATTTAACCATTTATTTGTACCAGGGAACTAGGTTACTGCCTCAAATTACATATAGCATATAATTGGTTAACGAAACATTAAGGAATTTAATAAGAATTAATTTTGTTAATGTGATAGTATCGTGAGTTCACATACAGGAAAACCCAGCGGCGGATTAAGGAAAAGGGCCCTGTCAGCACTTAAGGTGGGGCCCCTTTATCGTCGCGAAGTGACGCAATGTCGCACTTTAGTGAGACTATGAGGTGTCTGAGGGGGCCCTGAGAGCAAATATTTTAGGGGGCCCTGTCAGCAGCTGCTGACACTGATGACTCTTAATCTGCCACTGGAATAACCACCGAAGATCAGAGGTCACTTTTCTGTGGAAAATTATTTTTGTCATGGGTATGCCCGTTGGTAGTCGGGGGGGGGGGGGATCCATATGGACCCTACGCAATATCTCCACATCCCCCGGGACGCGACTTTTTTCGCACACATGGCAAAAGATGCGGGATAACAAAGTTGACAATTAGCAGAAACAACCGGCATCTTCATCCTTAGGATCCATATGACCGCCCCCTTGAGGCTTGAACACTAAGTGTAAACAACCCAAACCTTCGGAACGCAATAATGTGACACATTATTTAGATGTGCGTCATGTATTTGTAAGTGATTAGATAACATTGATCACACGCTAATTACTACATACATATTATGCTAAACAAATAGTCCTACGAATATACGACACACAAACTTTACTTTGCAATGCATCCTAAAACATTTTGAGGTTGATGGACTTTGTGCGATGTCAGTAATATAGTTACTTGGGTTTGGTTTTATTTTATTACAAATTGGATAAAATTAGACTCTAAAATGGAAATTGTTGCCTTAAATTCTGTTGGATATATTCATAATAAAGGTGGAACCGAAAACATAATTATTGAACGGTATTGAATGTAAACCCTTTAGATATTTCGCACTTTTAAAGCTCCAAACTTAAACAATTTATTTAGGGTGCGACATACCGGGTAAACAAAAATGGAACAACTCAGTTGTTCTTACTCACAATATTTATCTTAGACGATAGTGACCTTTTGAGATCTTTCAGAAGTTTGGGATTTAATGCTCGTGGTTTGAGAACTGTTTTCCTTTTATATGGCATTCACTTAGATTATAATAATCCATCTACGATAGGTGAAGTACAGGCCAATCCGGTATAACAGAAGTAATTATAGTCCTAGCTACAGATTCATAGATATCTAATATCAACCCTTTTATTCGATATATAATGTTTTCCACATTTTTTTTATGCTGATTCTGAATCTGATGGGTTCTACAGAAACTTCCCTTTTTGTAGAGACGCAAAATAAAAATGGCCACCAAACACAATACATCCATCGGCTGTTCACTCAAAAGTTGTATTTGTTTTTATCCTGTCCTCGTTTAAAATTCATTTTGACCAATTAACATATGATCTCTAACCACGTAACCAATGAATTTCAATATTTCTATATGGCCTTCAATACCATAAAGTGTCTGATCGTGATCCACTTTTGACTGTAGTTTGGTAATTTGGTATCTATCCTGGCGTTTGGTTGACAGTTAAGAATTAATTTTTTTTTTTTTTTTAATTTTTTAGGTTTTTTCTTTTTTTAATTTGATGTAATAAATCAATACCTCATTATAACATCAAAGATTGGCTTCCGAGACTCTAAGATGGTTTCTTCATAAACCTATACATGTACAGAATGCCATCCAAGATGGGGTATCCAATATGGCTGGAGATGGCACTTTAAAATCGGCGAAAAATCCGATCACTAATATACTAGAGATATGTGTCTCTGATTTTGGCAGGTTTTAGTCGGTTCATTGGTATCCATATTGGGATATCTGATAAATACGACCCAATTACACTTAGGATAGCCTAACTGGGATTTGGAGGCGATAATCCACTAAAACACAAAATATATCTTAGCCTACACGTAATGAATTGCTGCCATTTACTGACTGACATTTGCAGGTCATCTGGATGCCCATCTAGGATGCCCTCTTGCAGACAATAATATATAGATATAATCTTTTAATCTTATAACGCGCGATAAATGCACCGAAGTGGTCAGGGCGCCGCTGTGTAGCGCCTAGGCTGCTACAACACAAGGAGTTAAATCCAGAATCGACAATGAGAACCTCTGTCTTCTTTATTTCACTTTGATTAGTTAAGAATATCAAACTGCTTCTGAATGAGTTAAATGATATAAAAGAAAGATTACTGAATACAACAACTCTTGGTTATATGTAGTAATGAATTTTATTTACCATTTTTTGGAGCTAGCTTGCATGGTTTATATTATCTGATTGATTCGAAATCTATTCATCATGTTTCAAGATTAACATTTATTGCTGAACATTGGTATCTACAGTTCAAAATAGATAAATATCAGGATTCCTTGTTGTATTGGTGGCCATATTGAATCTTTTTAGTATGTGGATTATGAATCATCTGTAAGGGTCGCATTGGGTGTTTTGTTGACTGGGTGGTTTTTTTACAACTTTTGGGTAATTAACAGATGATTTTTAAGCATTTTGGGTAGCCCTTTGATTTTTGCGTTTCTCGAAAAGTACTCAAGGTGTTTCGTTCTGGCGTTTCTTCTTCGAAAAATGCTTCATAGGGTTGTTTCGTCGGTGTCATATACTACATATCTTATATTAATATCCAATCAAGTCATTATTGTGTCTATTTGCCGTTGTTTATATACTACAGTGTTCCCGCTTGACTGAGTGTCCTATTCCACCCATCTGTCTATTGTGTTCGCCATTGAGTGCTGAATGCATCGTTTGTTTCAGCACTGTACCCAAATGCCTCGTATACAAGGTCACGGTTTATTCCGTACATGTTGCATGGTACTAGACACTCCTCTCATGGGGGATACTGCTGTTTTCTTTCTTTTCAAATATCACTGGACTGTCATATGGTCCAGCAGGACTCTAGTCCGGCTTCCATAGTAAGCGATTCACGGAATACTACGCGTTAATATAAAGGTTTGGTCGGTTGAAGATCAACTGAATCGAGTGGCCTTATTCTGCACCGTTGGTAGTCGTACGGTGAGTCCGGAGGTGACTATAGAATGCCCTGCCACATTCGTCTGTGTAAGTGAACTCATCTTAGCAAACATGGCTTAGCGGTGGGTGCTTTTCCTGGGCGTCAAATTTACTCTAATTCCGTGGTTCGGAATCCGCGGCTGGGATCACTGTGGCTGGGAGTCTATCCGGGTAGGCTGCACTTCGGGATTTGTTTGTAGAGCAGGGTGGAGGTGGGTTTGTTTGGTGTTTCTTTTTGTTTTTTCGTCTATTGATAAAACAGAACAACGCTCTCCTCCATGGTTCATCTGCAATTGGGTCGACATGCAAAGTCATCCCGTCCTTCTGATGGGACGTTAAGCCGTTGGGCCCGTGTACAGAGAGGCAAAACTGTACATGTAATATCGGTCAGCCATTTGATTAGAGTAGGGTGAAAACCACTATTCCCAACATCAGCCCCACCTCAAAGCGGGCCATGTAGGAGGCGTCCCGTAATCATGGGATCCAAGCGGCCACGTAACAGCTTACTCAGCTGAATAAACCTATACCACACAAGCACGTTAAGGTCCCATGAAATGATATGATATACCTACTCAAATCTTTGTGGGACCATTCCATTGCAATAAACAGGCTGGCAGAAAAAAGAATACACTACCAGTGACATCATTTGTGAAACTATTGATTCAGTCAGTATCAATGAATAGATTCACACCAGTCACCTGGAATTTCTATTATTCTTTGATAAATCAATGGTACCACAAATGATGTCATCACCACTCCAAATATTGAATACTTTCTGGTCTCTTCCCTCCCTGTAGACTTGACACAACACATCAATTATATTTGCATTTCCCGGGAACCTTTAACAGGACGCGCGATACGCACAGAAGATCTCACCAGCACACCAACCTACCATGTGTACGAGCTGTCACCTGAAGAGTTAAAAGTGTATAGTTATCTGATTTCAACTATTTGTTTGACTAATGCTATGTCCCAATTTAACCTAAATCGTTTAAATTAAACGTGTTACGAGCTTGTTTAAACAAATCATTTGTCCAATACAAAGGCTGTTATCATATCAAATATACTAGATATCGATTGACATGACATATAGATACTGAATGGACAATGCTAAGCGTATATTTGTTTCATTCATGATTTTAGCTATCGTAACGACTATCACGGTTCCTATCATGCATAGCTACAAATACCCGCGAAAATGTTATCCTATGAACTCAATTTCGTGCAACGGTATAAAGCCCATTTCCTTTTATACAGATGCTGTCCATTCTTACTATCGTATTCCCTGTGACTGGTGTTGAAAAAATGTGGCTTTACGTATAGTTGATGAAGTTTTTCCATTAGAATTTTACCCTAGAGGGTCTCTCGCGCAAAATTTTCGTGCAGCCGGGAATTAGAATCAAAGGTTCTATAAGGGACCGTTTATTATGTTATTTCTACAAGGGGGTTTGGAGGTGAAAAACAGGGGTACGTCCATGTTTTTGGGCTAGGCCAATGGGGTGTTCGGATGGTCGTAAAACAATCTAATTAACTTAAATAGAATATTTAATTCTGTTGGCGGGAGCATTAAGAAATTTTGAATATCAATAATAATAATATAATAACAGAACCTTGATAGCGCTCTACAAAGCACACAGCGCCTACAAAATCTAGTAAGAGATAGGTTTTCAGGCACTTCTTGACAAAGACATGGTGTTGACTCCCTAATGCTATATGGAGCCTTCCAAAGCAAGGGACTGCGGTCTTGAAGCAACTATCGCCTGCTTACAGCGTAGCCAGCCCGTTGGTTCTGAGGGGGCAATTTCCTTCCCGTGGTTGCAACAAATTCCCGATCACAAGCAAAAATTTCCTTCCCGGTCGCAAGCAAAAGAATCCAAAAATGTCTGATTGTAACCATAATCAGTGCTTTATTTCCCGATTTCCTTCAAAAAATTTGTAGAGGGGGCACTCGGCCCCCCTCTGCCCCACCGGCTACGCCACTTGACCTGCCTACATATTTTCGATAAATGGGCATTTGTAAATATTCCACATAAGCTTTGTAAATAAAATTAAGATGAAAATGGCACACACTTCCCATGACATGCAAATTCGTCCTTCGGGTAGAATTTTCTTTGTGTGTTTATTGTTTTAAATTGTACTTGAAATCCCATGATATCACAGATACTTTAGTTTCATTAAATACACAAGCGGTTAAAGTTTCCAAAAATTTAAGCTTTAAAAATGATATATAATAGGCCCTATTTCATGGCTACTCACTTTCTGAGATCTTAAAACCGCCATTTTGTTGCTTAATATTAACTTTAAATCCTATTTATTTGTTAGTTGTATTTAATCTCATCCGGCCTCACGTGACATTTTAAAATGATATCATCTTTTATTTGACTACTAAACTAATATATAATAGTTCAAAAAACCACCATTTTGATTTTGTGTCGTGTCAGGTAATGTGATCGGCCCAAGACTCTGGAATAAGCTCATAGTACAAGAATAGTCTTTTAAAAAGACAAACCTCGCTTAGCGAGGATGTTAGTAATTAATGTGTAGTGTAAATACTCAGAGATCTTAGGAAACCCTCTCGTATATTTAGAGAGATGATATAAACCACAGCATATATTTCAGCATCACCTTTAATTTTGAATACACTGGTTTGAAAATGCCAGCCTTTATAATACAGCCATATCCATTTCATAGGTGAGTGCCTGTTATCAAATAGATTCAAATATTTTAACCACAGTCCATTGCCACCCGAGAATTACAAAATTTCACTTACAGGAAATAAGTTTCAAAACTGCTGACCACTATGAGCAATGAAGTATCAACTCCTGTGGCACCAGTTCAATAGCTTTCATTCACAAGTGTATTTTAAAACACCCCCTGAGTGTTGTGTACAATATATGATACCTAGAAGAACAAGATCAGTCATGTCAATGCATGTACAAGTACAACCCACTGAACTGTGCCCTTGGTGGATGGCATATTGTAATCATAGTGTGGGCTATCTGGGCATTGACACATAATGGTACTCTTAAAACCATGGGTATATCATCCATAAATGTCAATGAACTGAGAGTTATCCACGGTGATGGGTGAGCGATATCATTCCAATACAAAAGTTTTGTTTCTAGTGTTAGGGAAATGTAAATGAATGTCCTAGTAGGCATATTACCATGTCCTAATCTTAAACATACTGGAAACCAGAGGATTTGCACGATACAGAGACAACCACCCAACTATGTGCATGACTGTTGATATTCTGCCAATAATTTGTTGCACACATATGCTAGGCCAATTGGGTGGGAGGGTTCGTACACAAATAATCTGAACAATTAACACTCGAATATTAATTCTGTTGGCGGGAGCATTAGAATTTTGAATGATCTAATAATAATAATAATATGTAACAGAACTTATCTGGCACTCTACAAAGCACACAGCGCCTTACAAAGATCTAGTAAAGAGTAGGTTTTCACAAGGCACTTCTCTTCTTGAACAAGACAGTTGGTGACCCCTAATGCTAGATGGAAAGCACATTCCAAAGCAAGGGCGCTGCGGTCTTGAAGCACCTACTATCCGCCTGCTTACAGCGCGTAAGCCAGCCCGGTGTTTCTGAGGGGGCAATTCCCGGGGGTGCACAATGTCCGCTCACCAGCAAATTTCCGCTTTCGCACGGCAAACAATCCAAAAAAATGGCTGATTTAACATAAATAATCATGGCTTTAGTTCCGATTTCCCTTCAAAAAATTTGTTAAAAGGGGGCATCTTGCCCCCCTCTCTTGCCCCCACTGTCTACGCCACTGCTGGCTTACACTTATTTTTAGATAAATGGCATTTGTAAAAATCTTCCAAATAAGCTTTAAAAAAATAAAATTTAAGATGAAATGGCACACACTTCATGACATGCAAAATTCGTCACTTCGGGTAGAATTTTTCTTTGTTTTGTTTGTTTATTGTTTTAAATTGCTTGGAAATCCCATGATCCCCCCCTCACACAGATACTTTAATAGTTGTCATTAAATTACACAGCGGCTTAAGTTTCCAAAATATAATCTTTAAAATGATATATCCTATAGGCCCTATTTCATGGTACTGGTCCTCACTTTCCTTTATATTAACACAAAACCTTCCATTTTTTTTTGTCTTCATCTTCCCTTTCGCCTGCCTCCTCTTTCTTTTTTATTTTTCTTTATCCCTTCTCCCCCTGGGTCTGCACTTCTCACGTTGGACATTTTAAAATGATATCCATCCTCTTTTATTTTGAATAATAAACATATTAAGTAGTTAAAAACCCACCATTTTGATTTTGTGTCGTCTGCATTTACTTGACGTCCGGCCCAAGACTCTGGAATAAGCTCATAAGTTTAACAAGATTTCTTTTAAAAAGACACCTCGCTTAGCGATGATGTTAGTACTTAATGTGTTAGTGTAAAAATACTCGAGATATAGGAAACTCTCTCGTATCTTAAGATAGATGATCTAACCAACAAGCATATATTTCAGGCATCAACCTTTACTTTTGAAATACCACTGGTTTGAAAATGCAGCCTTTATACAGCCCATATCCATTTCTTAGGTGAGTGCCCACTGTTATCAATAGATTCTAAATCTTTTAACCCAGTCCATTTCCGCGAGATTACAAAATTCACTTACAGGAAATAATTTCAAAAACAATGCTTGAAACTATGAGGCAATGAAGTATCCACTCCTGTGGCCCAGTAATAGCTTTTCATTCACAAGTGTAAATTTATAAAACACACCCCTGAGTGTTGTTGTATAATATATGATACTAGAATACACAGATCAGTTCATGTCAATGCCTGTACAAGTACAACCACCCACTGAAGAACTGAACTGTGGCCCTTTTTTGATGAGATATTTTAAAAATCATAGTGTTTCTGCTCTCTTTTCCCTGTTGTACACATCTTGTACTCTCACCCCTTTTTCCATCTCCTCCCTTCCCTTTCCCTTCCACTTCTCAGTTATCCACGGTTGATGTGGTGGCGCTATCATCCAATCAAAGTTTTGTTTCTTTTTTTCTTCTACTCTTTAGCGGAATGTAATGAATTTCACTAGTAGGTATATACCATGTCCTTTATTCCTTAACTAATGGAAACAAGAGACGTTGCACAGCTACATGAGACAACCACCACCAACTCTGTGGCATGACTGTGATATTCTGCCAATCATTTGCTTGCTAACACATATGCTAAGGGTAACTTGCAATGTATGGCCTTTTATCTATTCCGATTTTTATACCATCTTCGATGGAAAATTAGATAACCACAATCCACTAGTGTCTCTACGGCTACTGAAACATGTTTTTTCCATGTTTACTATTTGGTATAAATTTCTTTTCTTTCGTTTTTTTTTTGATAAATTGAGCACTATCTTGGCAAGTGCTGTGTTCTCTATGTGTCACCATTTTTTTCATTTGTCGCCAGTAGACTGTACATTTAATAAAAGAAATAGACAGTATATGGGAAGGATTTAAAAAACACTTTGATAAGTTCGTCGATACTCAATACGGCATGTTCAAAATCGAGGAGCGACCAGGGTCTGCACTTTTTATAGTCCTGTGCAATATTGATTTACTATCTTTGCAAATGTATACTCTGCTGGTGTTTACTTATTCGTAAGTAAGAGAGTTTCACAATAATGATACGGAAGATATTATGAACGTTTTACTTAACAATCGATGATATGTCCAATTTTGACTGATAGAACATTTTTAAAAACCAAAAATGGAATCATCGATATAATTAGCCTGGCCTTTCTTTACAGTTTATTAACACGTAAGTGTATAAGGTCTTGTGCACTCCCGTTTGGTATAGGGGAGGGGACCCTCCCCTCTGAAAACCACTTTTCATTGGAATTTTTTTTTTTTTAACAACAACTGGTCATTTGAAGGTAACCTCACACGACACAAACAAGAAAAAAATGAAATCGGTTGAGACCGATTCAAAATGGCGGTCCAAAAAACGATTTTTGCAAAGGGCAAACCATAATTCGTCTTTCCGATTCCGCGTTCGCTTCGCTCGGCGCGTCTCCGCCCGCCAAATGAAAACCACTTTCCTGAAGGCTTTTTCTTCCATAACATTTGGCTCATAATAGGAGAACATAATACATTTACTCTTTTTGCTGAATAAAAAAAAATAAAAGTTACTCGATTACGATTTAAGCGCAAAACACATTTTGAATAGGTACTCAACCAAAAATGCTTAATATGCTAATTAGCCTAATAACGCCATGGGCCGATTTGAATTTTTTGGCCAATTTTTTTTTCCCACACACCCCCCTCTTCGTCCCCTTATATTGTACTGCAAGGTACTAAAATTTTGGCAAAAATATTTACCGTTAAAAAAGGCGCACACAAACAAAATGTTGGGTCCACGTGACCCCCCCCTTAACAGTTTAAAGGTGCGGGTTCCGAATCGGTCTTTGGACCCCCCCTGATTTACCCGGAAGTCGTATCGAATATTTTGGTAATAGCAGACGAAAGGCCATATTTCTCTCACTGTCGTCCTGAAATTTGAGGCCCAACTCCATTTCATTCCCAAGATATAAACAAAAAAACCCACCGTTTTAATGGTTAAAACCATCAATGAGAGCACAGTATTGAATAGGCTTTGCATATGCATTATTGCTTCTTCTACCATAAAAACCGAAGTTTGTTTCCCACGGTTCTTGATGGGGCGTATCGTTCAGTGCCAGGCTCCCTCATATCAATAGAGAACACAATCGACTAAATCGGAACAAGCCCTTTAAGTGTTAAAATATTAGTGTTTGCAGCAGTGTGATATTTCTTTCTCTGTGTTATCGCTACATAAAACATCCTAATCCCACTATTCATTCTCGTTTTGTTACTGCCATGACAAAGGTTTGGTTGAGTAATTGAACACGAACTTTTCCTTCAAGACTAGCTCTGGCTTCTCCATCTGGTACCTTTAAGTTCGAATTGATGAATATGTGTGGGGTAAACAGAAAATCTTCCATTTTGGCAAGATTTTCTCCAAGACAAACTCGACGACCTGTGAAGAAACATCAAAGACGTTTGATTTTAAACAAAATAACATATAATCATCAATTTAAAGAACGAAAGAACGCCAATTTTTTTTGTCTATACCAAGTCCTTCTACATTGATCCATGATTTGAATTTAGCATACACTGTTTAGAAATAGCGTTATTTTTTTTAAGATATCGTTAACAACAACAGACAGTTTGTATTATTCTGTGTATTTTCTTCTTTCCGACAAACCTGTAATTTCTAAATTAGATATTGTCAATTTAGGGAGTGTTCATAAATTACTTTGGTGGTGTGGTGGTGGTGTTGTGTGTGTGGGGGGGGGGAAGTTGAGCTTCGGACATTACAAAAAATGTGATCTCCCCTTTTTAGGGTTCGAAAAAATTTTTGATCCCCCCCCTTTAATTTTTTTAGGTTCTTTTACCGTAAAGTGCCTAATTATTTTTTATGTAGTGGTAGAGGTTCATTAAGAAGTTGGGAACGGTGTCTTTAGATCGATGGCCTCATCGCTAATGTCCTCGTCCCGGACCCTTAGATTTTACCGAAGTGGTTGCAATATTTAATGGGCCTTTGAAGAAAGCTACTAGTTTTCGTATTACTCTGTGGCATATTAAGGTGTGCATGGTGTCATGTTACATAACGAAAGTGTTCCCATTTGGTACGATCAATATATTAATTTTATATAGTATGCTACGGAGTTTGCAAAAATTACGTTTTATATTTCTCATGTCAAAGCTCAGATGGAGTGTCCATCCGTGTGTCAGCTTCAGGGCTAGTGAGCGGAGGTGACCTCGCAAGGTCATCTTTTGACAAATTTCCGTGTTTGAATATACGCGCGAAAGTCCACGGCTTTCGGTATATTGGCTTTCGGTATGTTGACTTCCGGTCCTAAACTCCGATAATGAGGAGGCGGATGAGATATTCAGGGGATTATAATCAGAGTTTTCGGCGGCCACATGGACACAACTTAGAGTGAAGTAAAATAATGGATTTAATTTTCACCTCCGGAATTTCAAACCCTTGGAGTTTTTGTGACCGTTGTGAACATCAAATGTGAAAAGCTTAATATCTCTTACCAGTTTTACTTTTTTATTATCGGTATCCCACAATTTGGTAATACTAAAATCTGCAATTGGGTGGGATCCCATCTAGCCTCTGCATGGCTGGAACCTCGCGGTTTCCCTATAGGACATACCTGCACTAAATGGAATCAAGGATTCGTTTTGATGACAACAACACCATTTTCAAACACCATTTTCATTCAATTATCCAAAAAACGACCGGATCAAACTTGCTTGTTCTGTTCCTGACCAGGAGCCTGGGATCGTTATGTAAATCCCAAATATTAGCAATCAACATTGTTCCTTATGGATGGAATACCCTCGAAGAGTTGTGTCTTCCTGACGCTGCATGCATGACCCATGGGAACTGTTGCTGTTAGTCTCTGTCTCCTGCCTGACTGCTTTCGTAAAAGGCATATCAGGCTTGTCTGACATTCGCGGAAGTCTATCTCGTCCTACAACAGTGTCAATTTCTTGCTGGACTGTTTTTAGGATATCGTGATGTCGAATAGGTAAACAAGGATCCAGAGGATTGGTAAAGCGGTAGTGGCCGTCAGCTATGAAGAGAGAAGCCACGGTCTTGTATGGTCTCTTGTTAATATGAGGACCACAGGTCTTCTGTGGCGTCCAACTTGGAAAGGTACACGGCAATAGGATTCTATTGTCCATGCTCTACGATCTTCTCTCTAACAAATTCCATGAAACTAGGTTTAATGAACACTTTTTGCTTTAGCAAGTCATGGTTGGAGTTTGGATGAAGAAGGCGAAGATATTTACTCTATTTTTCATTCCTGCCAGCACCGGCTAACTTGCCTATGCGATAAAAAAACATCTAAGAGTTGATGAAATTCTTGTGATTCGTAATCGATCTTCTTCCAACGGTTATATGCTTACGATATTGAAACAGCCGTACATATCGATTTGGTTGGGTTAAATGATTTGTCCTTTTCAATTGTTTGAAGAGCATTTGCAGCTCGGAGCAGATTGCGTGTCAAAGGAAGCCTTTCCTACGCCAAAACGCCGGAAATGCATGTGTAAAAGAGCGTTGATCCCTCAGTTGTGGCCAGAGCATTCAAAAATCCCAGTTTCTATGAAAAAAGTTCAAAAGCAACAATCTAGAAAAATGTTGCACACTTAGAAGGTTTTCTCTATATAGCGGCATAAGGTATATATCCCTTAGCGGTATTTGTAATTCTAGGAGCACGTTCCCCGTAAATTAACAGGGCAGGGTCCGCTCGGGATTTTTGAAAAGTGGCAATACATGACATTTCGGGATTTAAAGGAACCGTAATGGCGCCGTCAGCCTCTTTTTCGGGGGGGGCGGGGGCAAAATGGGGCCAAAGTGATTTTTTGGGGGGGACGTGAAATTTCGGGAGGGGGGGGCAGGATTAAATATTTGGAGATTTTGGTCCAAAATGCTGTTTTTCCCAGTAACAGTTTGGGATTTTTGGCCCCAAATCGCCGATTTTTGCCATAACTCCTCATTTTCTTTCGGCCGGGGGGGGGGGTGAACTAGGAGAGCAGTGGCGCAGTGGAGGCACGTGTGGCGCGCGGAATCAGAGAGGACTCATGATCATTAAACAAGTAAATCGAGTTCGAGCCCCGTGTTGTGTCAACGTGTTGTGTCCCACCCCCCCCCCCCCCCCCCCCCCCCTCCCCCCCCCCCCCCCCCCCCCATCCCCCCAGCCCTCCCCCCCACCCCCCCCCCCATTCCTTTCCCTCCCCTCCCCATGGCATAGAATTAATCTCAATTGGCCGCGTTCACCAAGCGAAATCTGGGGAGCTGTTATGGGGAGATATTCCAATCTAAGGGCTGATCGGGATGTGCGCTTTGCAAGCTGCGGCCTAGATGAAGCGAAAGGATTGTGACGATGCCTCGAGGGAAAGCGTAATAATAATAGGAAACAGCGATGTGGAATCCTTCGGGTTATATTATTATTAAACTAGGGGGGGGGCAAGATTTTTTTTTGGCGCCGCCGCTGATTATAACCCGCACAAAGGTCTTTCAGAGGGCACATCTTCCAGAACAGAGCAGCCTCTGAAGAGTTAGCCATTCACATGCAAAAATAAATGTTCAATGAATACCGGAAGAGTTCCATATGTCCCATCTCATATAATTACATGATACAAAATTATTTCAATTTTGGCCTTTATACAAAACACGAATAAAGAGCCAAATTATATAAATGTTTTGTTGCATGTAAATATATGAGAGGGGGGTACATATGGAACTCTTGCCGAAATACCTTACCTTCATTATTTTGGAAGTGTGCTGCCGTCGGACGATCGTTGAGTTTTGGATTCATAAAAGCCTCTTTTATAACCTTTTGACTGTTGAGAACTACACACAACTGATCGCCTAAATATAAGCTAAAAATCGACCCATATCGCCTACTTAGCCGACTCAACACTGCGGGCAACGGAATGCCGTACCAACGCGAGTATATGAAGATATTTGGCAAATACCCCAAAAGAGGCAAACTCCATGGACCTGGCGGTAAATTTTTGGGACGTAGAATTTTTATCACAAGCAAGGCTAGTAAGAACGTAAATATTGTCAGCAGAAACAATCGTAGATTTATGAAATCTATAATCAATTTCAAAATCGCCATGACAAATACGGAAAAAATATCCAAGTAGAAATTCCCGGTAGAAAATATATTCACAAATATTATTATGGCAATAGCACACCATCCAGACGAGACTTTCACTGCAGACTGAAAACGTAAGAGAAGTGCTGTTGAATGAAATATTACAATTGACATGGAATGAAACTACCCGGCAATGCGCATAATATATGTCTGCGAGTATCATACAGTTGCTGATAGTGTTTTATATCACTCATACATAAATTCAAGGCAGTTCATTGGCTTATTACCGTTTGATAGAATTTACCATCACCCTCTCCGTGTGATAGTTTTTGCTATCACTGCACTGCGCCAAAATACGCATGCGTCAAGCCTCGGACTCGCCGATTTGTGTATAGGGTGAACCTAACAACCTAAAAAGCCAAAGTGTTGACGATGCGAGGTTAACATTATTTTAAGTTATATAATTTATGTATTAGTGACATAAAGCAAATATTAACTGCCTTAAATTCGTGTGACGGTAGAAGTATCATCACTCAGTGAAAGATGTATATGCCCCATTCCACTCGCCGTACCGGTTCCTGGAATGGAACAGTATATCTTTAACTTCGTGTTGATATTTCAACCATCACACCTATAGTCAGTTAATATTTGTATACTATTTGTCTACATGCGGTCTAGTCAGTATGATCATACAGTTGCTGATAATACTGAATAGACCGCATGTGGACAAATATATACACTATATTGAGAATAACAAATATTTGAAGTCCCTCAAATATATAGCTTGCAAACTGATTTCATGATAAAGTCTTCTAATGCAAACATAGAAATTGCTAGATGGAAAGGTCAGAGGAACCAAGCGACTATTTTGGATTCGTAGTGTCATCACATAGTCATTGTGTATAACAACATGCAAACTCAAGTCTTTTCTTGTCTTCATCTTACCTGAACGGACGTTTCGAAAGTTTAGTTACTTACTACTTCACTTAGGTGACCTGATACTACAAATTAAGACACCGAGAAATCGTTTTCACACCCCATCCTGCACGCACTATACCAATAGTTTAATGTACATGTCATTATCCACATCACATTTTTACGTTTTCTGAGAAAATCCCAATTAAAAAATCTAACGGGACATTTCATGCTTAACCGTGAAAGAAAGAATAAATGAAACGGCTTGACTAATTTGAAGACGTTTAATATTTAACAAACATGAAATTTAAAACAGAAATTATATGCTCTAAAAATTAGCTACAAATTTCTAAGTCTGTATGTGAAAACGAAAATAATGCATATTGCAAAATACCGGGTGTCTAAAAAAAATCATTGGATTGTTTTTTATGTATAACTGCGCGTGAGGCAATGAGAAATACCAAATGATCGGAGCTGGAAAAGGATATCAAACGATTTTGAAGCATAAATCATGGGAGTCCCCCACATACCCCCATCACGGTCAGTGACAGTCAGGCTGTGTCTCATGTGTGAAACACTGCAATCACTTGCCTGTTTTGTCTCTAAATGTGCATTTCTTGAATTATCCTTTCCTGGAGGTCATCCAGATTTTAATGCATAATAGGGCATTAACACAAACAATCCCAATTAGGGTAGTGCTGATCGGATAGTAATTAGCCTCCTTTTTTGAAATAGACTCGCTTCTCCAGATGCAGGATATATTCTAGAAGAGCATTTCGGATACGGGGAGATGATGGAACTTGCTTGGAACGAGGATCTCCAAAGGCTAAGTCATGAACTCTGATGGAGCGTCTGAGTCGGGGATTCAACTGTAGATGCTCAGGAAGTAGTCGGCTCAGGAATTCTGGGGCCTCTGTATAGTACGCACGGTGGAACACTGTAAGAGCTCTATCTGCTCTGCGAATTCTTTTTCAGGAAGGCAAACGATGTAGACGGCAGGATGGCACGTGTAGTGAGACAGTGAAGTGGGAGTTGCTCCAACTAGCACATTCCATAGCCTTTGAGATCATCGCACATTGAATTATGGGGCAGCTCTACGAAGGAAGTCAATACGCTGGGAAGCAGACTCAGCCATCTTGGTAATATCGTGCCATCAGGAGATTTTTGCTTAGATTGAGGCCAAGCAAATCTACGTTCTCTGACTCTGCGAGAGTTGTACCAAAGAATGGGAGGGTAAGATGGTTGCCTTGAGTATCTCTCCGATTGGATATGACGAAGGCCTTGTATTTTCTGCTCCAAAGAGAACATTCCAAGAAGTAGCCAAGTTTTCAATTTGCTCAGATCCTGGCAGCAGCACTTTTAATCTATTTAGGCTTAATGAAAGTTATGAGTGAACATAGTCAGCAATCAAGATGTGTTTTAGAGCGAAGTCCTGGGTGATGTCATCAACAAAAATTATGATCGAGGGTGAAGCCTTGTGGAACATCTGCAGTGATGGAGTTCTTGTTTGAATATTCAAGGATAACATTCAAGGAGCGATCTCTTAAGTAGTCCACCAACGAGTCTAGTAGAGTTTAGTCGGAGACATAAGTGCCATACTCTATCAAATGCTTTGCTGATATCCAGACACACCACTCGGGATTCTTATGGTATTGTTGAGACGTTGGGATATATAATGGCATCGGTGGAGTGTCCAGCCCTGAAACCAAATTGCTCTTCAGAGATGAGCTTCTTGTTTTGAATATGACCTTGTTGGTCAACCTCTAAATGACGTTCGAGATCACAAACAGAATGGAGATCGGTCAATAGTGGCTTGGAGAATTTTTGGCACCAAGTATGGGATTACATCAGCTACTTTCCCCTGTTCAGGCATACAAAGCTGGAAGAGCTGAGCAAAGGAGAGGCAAGTTTAACAGCTGTTCTGAGTATTCAAGTTGGAATCCCATGTGCACCAGGGGCTTCGTTGACATTAAGCTTCCGTTGCTGCCACCTTACCTTTTTCGGGTCAAAAGAGCACTTGTAGGCATTTCTGGGTGGAAGGTGGGTATTTATTTTCTGTGTTCAGATACAGGAATGGTTGACTTGTTGCTAATTAAGGAGGCAGACCATTCTGTATTTCAGATTTTAACTTTAATCCATCGGTCGACGAAGAGCTCACCGGAATGACTTCCGAACCACTCATTTTAGCTCTGGTTTCTGGATTTATGCGTAGTACAGGCCTAACTAAAGACAAATCGTCATGTGAGTGCAACAAAGTCGTATCTACATTTTTGTGATTTTACAGGAGAAACATTTTGTGTTTCATTCTTTTGTGACTTTTCAATGAAAATAATTCTTACGATAAAAATGTATTTTAAAAAATCTTATATTTTATTTTCCAATTAAGTCGACTAATTAAGAAGTAATTAGATAATCAAAGTGGCGTAACTACACACACGATTCCCGGTCGTGCAACAAAGTTGTATCTGCCAGTTACGACTTTTGTTGTGCAACAAAGTCGTATCTACACCTAATTAACCTAATAACTCTGCAATAAATTGAGCCTTATACTTGAAATATATGTTAAATTATACGTATTAATTTACTTTTGTAAATTAATTAAGCACTGAGCGTAATATTGAGTGAAAAAAGGCCATAACTACATTTTTTGATATGTTTTTAAGTTTTTTGTTGTGCCAAAAAATGAAATTGTTCTTTTCACAAAAAAAATAGAATTTTTACTAATTCACCTTTTTAAAAACCATCGCTTTACAGGATATAAAATGTCGTATCTACATACTAGTTTTCCCGTGTCGTGCAACAAAGTCGAATCTACCAGTTACGACTTTGTTGCATTCAACAGAAATTCAATTTTGAGTGCAACAAAGTCGTATCTACACCTAAATAGGCCTATTTAACGTAATAACTCTGCAATAAATTGAGACTGTCACCTGAAATGTATATCAATTGAGACTTTCATCTGAAATGTATACCAAATTAAGCGTAATGATCTACTTTTTCATATTATATAAATACTCAATTTCGCCAAAAAAGTCAGTTTACGACTTTGTTGCACTCACATGACGAAATGTGTCTTCCCTCCTCTGTTTTACTCAAGGCGGGATTCAGGAGTCTGAAGCCCGTCCAACGTATCCAGATTTTCTCCTTCATGGCCTCATTTTACCAAGCTGAGTTGGTCAACAAAATGAAGAGTAAACTTCTGCAGGGTGAATTGGTGCATTGCATCAGTGATCTTATTGATGACTTTGCCTCTTCGGGATTGTTTTTCGTTTACGTGTTTCAAGGCGTTGCAGCTTTGTCAAGCCATTCCAATCAGCTTTGGTGTATAGCCAGGCATGTCTAGGAGGTGGAGTCTTATAACAATTCACGGAGAAGCTTGTAGCAAAGTCTGGACTAGGATTTAGCTGCCCTAGGCGATCTGTTACAAACATCTTTCTCTATGGAAGACCGACGTTCTGTACCCACAACGCCAGGCAGTCAAAGGCCCCTTGAGTTTCCCTTTGAGAAGAACGCCTCTTAACAAAAACTTTCGGTGTACATTGGGCTTATTGGAAACGGGGGTCTCACTGGGCCTTTCGTCTTTCATCAGAACATCATGGGCAGGTTTATCTTGCCACGAAATGAATGGTTGCCCTTTTTATTGATGGGAAATGTTCACGTTTCCAACTAATGGGCGTTTCGAGAAAACCTACGTTATGCTATGCAAACAATATACGCAAGCAAAATGTAAAGTGGCGACGAGCAAGAATGGAAGTCGTGACCTGTGTTATATTACCCTCAAAATTTTGATTAAAAGTATTGTTTTCTCAATTTTATTTGAGAAAAGATTTAAACTTAGAAACTGAGTCAACTTGTTTTTGCTTTAAGATCAAAACACATTACATGATCTGGGGATTCCCCATGAGTTATAAATGTGAATGATGCAATTCAGGTGATGTAATTTTTGTGAAATCTGATTTGACATTGCTAGGTTATGTTTATCATGATGCTGTGGTAATATCTATTTTAAGACATGGGAACTTTGTGAAATGATGGTATAAAGCTGAGTTGCAAAAGTTTTGATTCGCAAGCAGTTGTAACCAGGGAACTATACAGTATAGTTCTTTATAACTAGTTTTAATCTACAATAATGGTAGACTTGAGCTTTACATATTGCCAGGACTTATATAATATTGGATGCCGCCGGAGCTTAATAGCTAAAGTGTCCCTGTCGTCTTTTAAATAAGCCAGAAGAGCTTCTGTTTTGGAATCAAAAAGGGATTCCAGTTTGTGGTCCTATATGAGGACATTAGCGACAGACTGATGGTGGTAGAATACCTGGATTGTATTGCAGAATATTAGTGTCGTCGAGGGAAAACCCCGTCGTCTTGAACTGCTGACAAAATTACCTTCAAGACTCAGAAGATTCGCATGGAATATACCATGGATATTTATGTGAACTTATGCGCTGTCATTTTTGGAGTCCTCGCTGTGAGGACATATCATCGTTGAACTGCAACGCTTTCAACACAGGACACTAAAGAACCCTTAAGTATAAAATTGTGTGTAATTTTAATATATGTAATATTGTTTTTGGACATACCAAATTCTTGAACCAAAACCAATTACAAATCATTAAATCTATTATATTATAAAATTCAGATCATTTGTGCACAAGGCTCATTTATTTGTGTTTGAAAGGTATTTCTGACCTTTGACATCCACGAGACGTCATAACAGAATTGGGGGCTCGTCCGGGAATTGAATTTAGATAAATTTGAGCCTTATTGTTCAGAATTTACACCTTAAAAGTGTTATAATATTGCAAACATTGTGCACATTTTGGCATACAAAATTTTGTGTGTATTACATGTACTACTTTGTAGTTTGGTTCAAGTCAATATTATATTGTGTTATAGAGTACAATCACAATGGAGTTTAATCCAGAAGAGTTTATTGGGCAAATAACTTGGGAGAAGTTTGATGAGCTGAGAAAGCATGAGTTAATGAAACTAGCCAAGCATTTAGGGCTTGAAGTAAAACATGCTATGAGAAAGCAAGTCATCAAGAATAATTTGATTGAAAAATTTGTCCAGGAAGATGTTTGGGATAGTTCATATTTGGATAGGATAGATGAGGTTCTGGAACAGGGCACAAGTGATGCAGTCAAGTTAAAAGAACTTAAAATGCAAATGCAATTGGAAAAAGAAAAATTGCAAATGGAGTTAGAAAAAGAAAAAATGCAAATGCAACAAAAAGAAAAGGAATTGGAAATAAAAATGCAAAATGAAATGAGACAAAAAGAGATTGAATTGCAAATTGAAAAGGAAAAGGAATTGGAAAAGGAAAAATTGCAGAATGAGATGAAACAAAAAGAGCTTGAAGCTCAGTTAGAGTTAGAAAAATGGAAACAACAGGCTAGCTCGTCAGACTCTTCCAAGCCCTCTGGTTTTGATGCGGCGAAAAATGTTCGCCTGGGTCCAAAATTTCAGGAACAAGAAGTAGACAAATACGTCTTACACTTTGAGAAAATTGACAATAGCTTGAAATGGCCCAAGGAGTCTTGGACCTTGTTGCTACAGTCAGTGTTCATTGGTAAAGCCCGGGAAATATATTCGGCCATGTCATTAGACAGATGTAGTGATTATGACGAGGTTAACACTTAAGTGACCAAGGGGGGGGGGGGGTTCCTAGGGACCCCCAAAATTTGTTTTCGCGCTGGCCGCTTACGCGTGGGATTTTTGCGCCGAAATTTTTTGTAATTGTCTGACTTTTAAATGCGCTTCTTTTCATACCAAAATAATTAAAATCGGCCAAGCCGTTAATGAGATAATTAGTGGGGGTCCCATGGAACCCCCCTTGGGCACTAACGGAAGTCATTTGAGAATATTTTTAAAAATAAGAATAAGAAACCGAGAACTAAAGCAATTTTTTTTGCTGATATAAGTTCACACATACATGTAAGTACACAATTATTAGTAACGTTAAAAATAATTAACCCTTTATGTGCTGAAAACAAATAATTTCATCATGTACGTTGCCAAACCGTTACTGTACAAACTCTATGGGAAAATGACGTGTATTTTGCAACACCCGTAAAAAATACAGGATTCCCTAAAACTGCTGGTTTTGTGTTAAATATAAGTAATTTGGGTCTTCTAGAATAGATATCAACATAAAATAAGTTTTCAAAATGTATAGATGTACAAGCCAGCCCCAACACGGCCCTCATTTGAATTTTTCCGTCTTTTTGCCCAATTTTCGCGTGTTTTGAAAACAATGTTTTGCCCCTAATTTGCACCCAAAATAACAAATCTCATTTTTTATTGCTGATTTGGGGTTGTCTTATGATCCTTCATATGTGGTATAAATTTCGTGCAAAGATTCCCTCGGGAAAGTGGTTTCCTTAGTGTGGGGTCCCATGGAACCCCCCTTCCCCCCCCCCCCCCCCCCCCCTTGGGCACCAACGGGAGTGAAAACCCCTTGGTCACTTAAGTGTTAAGCAGGCAGTGCTCAAGCATATGAATTGGTGCCAGAGGCATATAGACAAAAATTCAGGTCTTGTCAGAAAAAGGATGACCAGACCCATGTTGAATTTGCCCGTGTAAAAGAACAAATGTTTGATCGCTGGCTTCTCTCAAAATAAGTCGGGCAAAATTTTGGTCAAGTTAGGGAGTTGATGTTGTTGAAGAGTTCAAACAGTGTCTGCATCCAGATATCAAAACACATCTGGATGAAAACAAAATTGACAGTTTGCGTGAAGCAGCCGTAAAGGCCGACGACTATGCTTTGACTCACAAACTAAGTAATACTAGTAGGCCTAGCCAAGAATTTACTAGGTACAACAAGTACAACAAGAAGTCGGGTAGCGTCTTATGGTAGCACACAAGAGGGGAAATCCCAGTCAGGTTCCCATGAAAAGGGGAGCAAATAAAATAATGGTGCTAATCAAAAGCATGGGATGGGACCCAAATCACAGTTCACATGCCATCACTGTAAAAGCCAGGACATACAGAAGTCAAGGTGTTGGGAGACACATGGCTATCCACCCAAAATGGAGAGAGCCAAAAGTGAGTCAAAACCAATATGTTTTGCAGTATTTTGCGGGGGTCAAAAGTTCCTTCTTCTGTTCAGAAACAGAATTCCCATGGGAATTGACACAGAAAAAGTAAGGCATGACTTTAAGCCTTTTGTTTTGGAGGGGGATTGGGGGTCACTTTCATTTGATAGTTTAGATCCAAAACCCATTAAAATCATGCAGGACACGTGCTGTGCACAGTCTATGATATTGGAAGATGCACTTCCATTGAGATTGAGAGTCTACAGAAACCAGTGCATGATTTGCAGGGGTAGGTAGGGATTTGTATTAGTGTCCCTCTTCACAAAATGAATTTGAAATCAGACTTGGTTTCTGGAACTTTCACAATTGGTGTTAGACAAGAACTCCCCGTTAGGGGTAATCCATGTTGTTAGGGAATGATTTGGCGGGGGGGGGGGGGGAAGTACTCCCAGATCCCATAGATTCACAGGTGCCCGCACAGTGGAGAAGTTTGATGAGGAAATAGGCATTTTCCCAGCATGTGCAGTAACTAGGTCAATGACCAGAAAAGCCTGACAGGAAAACAGTGACCAGGTGATGAGTCAAAATACTCATACATGTAGGAAGAGCGTTTACTATGTTTACTATGTAAAAACAGAACACCATAATTTTTATGTAACAATTTTGTAAAACTTGTAAATGTAAAAAAAATTACACATTAATTATGTTAAAAGTGCACATACCCAATTTGGGTTATTAGTTTTTTCAGATGTGTTTAAAAATTTACCCAAAATAATCATTATGTTTTAAAGAACCTTTAAACACCTTAATTGTATGGATTCTTGTTTCCGAATTGATGGGTCATTTTTTCTTCCACTTGTTATTTATGTAAATATTTGAACTCAATTATGTAATCTTTTACATATAAATTATGTAAATATTTGAACACAATTATGTAAAATGCTTACATGTAAATTATGTAAACATGTGAACACAATTATGTAAAATGTTTACATAATACACACATGACATGTCATATTAAACAATAATTCAACAAGTTTATTCAGCTCAAAAACAACACAGTAAGTGACTGACGATTTGGGCACCTTCCCCGGGGTGAGAGGCGAGTTATTACAAGTGACAGCTGTATGCCTGTTAGGCTGTATAATACTACAGTGGTAAACACTGTTGGTATCGTATGAGCCCAAACTTCATATGCAAAATGGGCTTACTATAATCGCACGTAATTTATGTATACAAGTACTGACCCTGTGTGTTCAACTTGACTGAGATAAAGCTTACATTTCAGCATGACCCATCATCCTGAGAATTATAAGCAGCTCATATTCCCTGGTCTAAAAGCATGATTATATTGTACACAAACGCATCGATACAGATAGAACAATACGTTAATATAAGTCCCCAATCCCCACGACTCCTAGCCCGAGGTTGCTCTGGCCTTTTCCGCTACGATAGCCCCTACTATCTCAGCTTATCTCCTCTCGTTGTTAGGAGGTAGGTACGGACGACGTGCAACGCTACGGAACGACTACACGACTCCATGAGGCTACGCCAATCTCCAAGATCCTCCATTTTCAATTGTGCCGAGCTCGCTCGTGTCGTGACATGATTCACATAATCTATGTAAACTTCGCTAACTTTTACCGCGCATTTACATAATGGTTACAAACCGCATATGTCCATGAGTTTGTTTACATTAGTTATGTCTTTTTGTTTTCTTTTTACAAAACGATGTGTAAATTTTACATAAAATAAGTAAAAAATATAATGCATATCAAATATGTAGTCATAACTTTCACATAATGTTATGTACCGTATATTTACCAGCTTTTGCATAAAATATGTAATTTTCTACATATGCCGGTTTTACATATAGATATATATATAGATCATATTTACATCGTGTTTTCTGTGTGCGTCGAGGATGACTTGGTCCCAAATTTAGAGGATACTTTTCTCTCAAACTTAGAGGAATTTGGAGGTCATCTTCCCTCTTTAGGGGAGACTTAAATTCCCTGATAGTGAAAATCCAGCCACTGAGCACAAACAAAGTGACAAGCTGGTAAACAATGAAAATCCAGCCGCTGAGCTTGATAGAGTTAGGGACTGTAAAGGAGACCCTTTAGCCACGACAAGCTGGTAAATGAGCAACATAATGACCCCGCACTTAGGAAGTTAGGTGAGAGGGCATTGACACAACGGAAAGCGAGCAAATTCCTGTATGTTTCTACTACAAACAAAATGGTGTCCTCATGAGAAAATGGCGACCACCCGATGCACTTGTAGATGAGGAATTGAAGGTTGTGCATCAAATTGTAGTGCCAAAGGTATACCATAGGGAAGTGATAGGCATAGCCCATGATAGTCCTATGGCAGGACACAGGTGTAAGAAAAACACATGACAGAATTAGGAGTCATTTTTGGTGGCCTACACTCAGAAAAGATGTGTCTGAGTATTGTAAGACTTGTCACACATGTCAAATGGTGGGCAAGCCCAATCAGAAAATATAATCCTACTGTGCTCCCTTGCAACCAATACCAGCATTTGATGAGCCATTTAGTAGGGTGTTAATAGATTGCGTAGGACCACTTCCAAAGACCAAGTCAGGAAATCAGTATTTACTGACCATCATGTGTGCTTCCACAAGATTTCCAGAGGCTATACCCTTGAGAAATATTAGGGCACAGAATATAGTGAAAGCTCTAACGAAGTTTTTCACCCTAGTAGGCCTTCCAAAATCAATTCAGTCTGATCAAGGATCAAATTTCATGTCA
Source organism: Ophioderma brevispina (assembly GCA_023653785.1). Taxonomy (NCBI): domain Eukaryota; kingdom Metazoa; phylum Echinodermata; class Ophiuroidea; order Amphilepidida; family Ophiodermatidae; genus Ophioderma; species Ophioderma brevispina. The sequence goes on from JAMKCH010023007.1 coordinate 54,576, forward strand.
GGTTTGTTCCAACAAGTCATGGACCAGTTGGGAATTTCCCAGTACAGTTCTTCAGCATACCACCCAGAATCCCAGGGGGTCCTAGAAAGGTATCACCAAACATCGAAAACGATGATCAAAACCTATTGTTTTGAATTTGAGAGGGATTGGGACGAGGGAGTTCATCTCCTGTTGTTATTTGCTACCAGGGAGGCTGTACAAGAGTCATTAGGATTTAGTCCATTTGAGTTGGTGTTTGGTCACAAAGTAAGGGGACCATTGAAACTACTGAAAGAAAAGTGGTTGTGTGAAAAATCCTGATGTGAATTTGTTAGACTACGTGTCTCAATTCAGACACAGGCTCCAAAGAGCCACAGAAATTGCCAAACAAAATCTCAAACAGAGCCAGGCAAAAATGAAAACATGGTATGACAAAGATGCCAGAAACAGAGTATTCAAACCAGGTGACTAAGTTTTGGCACTTTTTCCAATACAAGGGCATCCTTTGCAAGCTACGTATTCTGGGCCATATGAGATTGAGAACAAAGTGGGAGACCTTGACTACGTGATCAAAACACCAGGTAGACGTAAAAGTCGAGAATTATGTCACATAAATATGCTCAAAGAGTATAATGAAAGAGATGATAACGTTAAGCCTGCGTGTGTGGTGTCATCCAGTGTTAGTGATGAGTGTGCAAATGATGACATCACAGAGTCAGTACCTGAACAAGACAGCACTGTAAACACAGAAAATGATTATGGTATCAAATTGCAAAATTCTGACATACTAGCCAATTTAGACAAGAAACTAGGTCATCTCCCAGAAAGTCAACAAGGTGAATTGAAAGAGTTAATTCATGAGTGAGAAAACATATTTCCTGATGTACCCAATGAGACACAAGTCATAGCCCATGACATTGATGTAGGTGACTCCGAGCCTTTAAAACAACATCCTTATAGGGTGAATCCAATCAAGTTGCAACACATCAGAAATGAGGTAAAATACATGTTAGACAATGGAATAGTAGAACAGAGCAATAGTGAATGGAGCTCTCTATGTATTCTGGTTCCCAAATCTGATGGTTCATTTCGTTTTGTCACAGATTTTCGGAAAGTCAACCTTTGTTCCAAAACCGACTCATATCCGATTCCTCGGATTGATGATTGCATAGATAGAGTTGGAAATGCCAAATTTGTTAACAAATTTGATTTGTTGAAGGGGTATTGGCAAGTTCCCCTCACTGACCGTGTCAAAGAAATTTCAACCTTTTGTACACCTGATGGGCTATACCAATACAAAAGAATGGCATTTGGTCTCAAAAATTCTGTCGCAACATTTCAAAGATTAGTGAACGGAGTAGTTGCAGACATAGAACATTGTGAAGCCTGTGTGGATGATCTCCTTGTGTACAGCGAGACATGGGAAGAACACATGAGACAGCGCCATCAATTGTTTGAGAAATTATCTTAGGCAGGTTTGACTGTGAATCTGGTGAAAGTGAATTTTGCCATGCAAATGTCACATACTTAGGGCATGTTGTAGGACAAGGGCAAATTAGGCCAATCACTGCAAAAGTTGAAGCAATTGAGAAATTCCCCACACCACAGAGCAAAAGAGATCTCTTGAGATTCTTAGGTATGGTCGGGTATTACAGAAAATACTGTCCAAATTTCTCAGAAATTGCGTGTCCGCTGACCAACCTTCTGAAGAAAAACGTAAAATTTGCGTGGTCAGAGCAATGGCAAAAAGCGTTTGAGAAAATCAAGTCTATTCTGATGAATGCGCCAGTTTTGATTGCGCCAGACTTTCAGAAACAATTCAAGTTGGCAGTTAATGCCAGTGATGTAGGCTGTGGTGGAGTTCTCATGCAAGCAGATGAAAATGATGTAGATCATCTTGTTATTTCTCAAAGAGGTTTGACAAACATCAGAAAAACTACTGAACAATTGAGAAAGAATGTCTTGCATTGCTTTTGTCATTGCAAAATTTTGAATTGTACTTGAGTACAACAGTGCACCCAGTTCTAGTGTACACGGATCACAATCCGTTGACTTTCATCCACAAGATGAAAAACAGAAATCAGAGACTTGTCAGGTGGAGTTTAACTCTACAAGAATACAATCTGGACATAAGACATATCAAAGGAAAAGAAAACGTCTTGGCAGATGCCTTGTCCAGGGTTGCCTAAATTTTGTTCAGAAATTTAGTATTACAACTTGTAATAATAGACAGACGGCAGCAATGCAAGAACACATTATAAAAAGTGTAAAATTTGCACTGTGTAAACTGTATGTAAAATTAACCACAAAATGGTTAAAGGTATAAAGCCAGATTTTGGAAAATTTTCATTTCATTCAAATTTTCTTTTAAAAGGGGGGGGGGGATTTTATATTACCCTCAAAATTTTGATTAAAAGTATTGTTTTCTCAATTTTATTTGAGAAAAGATTTCTCACGGGAAAAGTACTTTGTTTATGATAAAAAGAGAGCAGGGGATTCCCTAGTGTTGTTTGTGCAAGGTGCACCTGTTAGATAGATTGCACAATAGGGGAAGTGGGAATTCCCCGAGATGTAAACTTAGAAACTGAGTCAACTTGTTTTTGCTTTAAGATCAAAACACATTACATGATCTGGGGATTCCCCATGAGTTACAAATGTGAAATGATGCAATTCAGGTGATGTAATTTTTGTGAAATCTGATTTGACAGTGCTAGGTTATGTTTATCATGATGCTGTGGTAATATCTATTTTAAGACATGGGAACTTTGTGAAATGATGGTATAAAGCTGAGACACTGAAACAGAAATTGCATTTTAATTGATCTTTTGATATCACCAATGCGACATCCAGGGAAAATTCTGGTGACCCCCATAGACCATATAGACCCTTGCGACATTTTGCTATGTAATTAGCCACCCAAATGTCACACACTGTAAAATAATACATTTTGGGATCCTGTGAGATAATACAAACAACTTATCACCAGTTTCAACAAAATCTGAGCATTGGGTAAATTTTACCCCAGGATGACCTTGAACCATTATGGGGCTGTAGCGCTTTAACTAATGGTCGGAATCTAGGCAAATATATACTTTTTCTAATCCTTATAAGGAGACGAACATGTTAATGTACATTAAAACACAATTTGACTCGATTTTAAATTTTTCCCTGTAGTAACATTTCCCCCCTTGAGGAAGGGGGCAGCAGTCCGAAAATTTGCACCCCATCATTTTCTGACTGTTTGGTCCCTATTGAATGAAAAACAGCAAGAAAATCAACTTTAGCACCAAAATCCTACGGGAACTGTTTCATTGACATACCAACCCACACTATAACTACAGATTTAGACATTGTGATGGGCACAGGACGTTGCTCCTCCACACAGATGGTACGAGTATGATTGGATAATTCGCCAAGTGTATATTAAAAACAAGATAGACAGACAGGTTGTTCGCAGTGCACAGAGATTGGTTGTGTACTGACCGTCCTGGAGGCTATAAATTCCCCAAAATCGCTTAAATGTAAAATTATAATACAGACTTTTAATGGGTAATTGAAATTTCCATATATGAATCCTTCCCCCATTAAGAACCACGATGTCGCTTTACAATATCTATTTTATCATTTTCTGATGTTTTTTTTGTTGGGGGGGAGGGCATGAACACTGAATGAAAGTGCCAAAACAACAGCTTCCTATTACACATATCATACCATATAGAGTTTACTTGCTCCTGATATAGATAGCGCGGCCAATTCAAGTGACTTGCCTGCTCTATGCTTTATCATTAACATAAAGATGAGGTTATTGTGTTGTCTTCCAGAATCAACTTGGTGAGAAGACTGTTATATAATCCAAGACTTAAAGCAATATTAGCACATTTTTTTTGAAGAGCGCCCCCAATTTTTCAAAAAAAATGAGATTTTTACGCGGTTTCATTGGTAACTGCCTAGTAAACCATACCTGTGAATGGTTAAGCTCGAAAGTGTCTCACAAACGAAGGAATTTCGTAATTAGAATAATTATTATCGGGATCCCGATAATAATTCAACGGCTGCTGGAAACGGCCTTCCAATGTGAAATAGGCGGGGAATAGCGCCATGTACGTGTCTACGCTCATCCATTAGTTGTTTTATTGGTTCAGGCAAATCAAGTTAGAGGTTATTTTCTCGAGGTGGCACTATTTCATCATGGACGGACATAAACGTAGCATTTCCAGCTCTGCCGTTAAGTCCAATCTGGGATCCAAATTCTTATTACAAAATCGCTTATTTTTATGATAAATACGCATTTTTTAGCATTCTCGTTCGCAGGTATAGTTTCCTAGACAATCACCAACGTAACTGTGCCAAAATATCAAATTTTGAAAATTGGGGGCGCTCTTCAAAAAATGTGCCATTATTGCTTTAACAATCACTGCACTACATGGGCATAAGTTAATAGGCATTTGGGTACTTTTCATAAAGTGCTGCCTCATGTAGTCTCCTGATCCGGTGATGTCCATTGGTTATTTGATAAATTTACCATGTACTTTGACGTGATACTGTTGAATTTCCTCAGAGTCTTAATTGTGAAAGAAACATGCCTAAAGTTGCAAGTTTTTCCATAAACTACTGTGCATTAGAGCACGTGAATTACGTTTGTATAACCTGATGCAGTTCTAGAATCATTTATAATTTTGTTCCTCAGAATATTCACTGGTGTAGTTTTGACTTGTGTACTATTCTGTACCTAGCCGTAATATGGGTATTCTTCTAATCTAAGCAACACGTTTTTGTTTTGTATTATCTACTGTGTATGTGTGTGTGTGAGAGAGAGAGAGAGAGAGAGAGAGAGAGAGAGAGAGTGAGTGAGTGAGTGAGTGAGTGAGAGAGAGACAGACAGAGACCGAGAAACAGAAAAACAGAGAGAAATACAGACAGACAGAGACAGAGAGACAAAGACTTCAGAGGTACAGGTACAGTGATTAGTTTCTAATATCGTTCAGTTGCTCTTATCAGGAACGGCTTTGGTTGGTAAGAGAAGGCAAATATTCCATTTAAATTCGGGGCATTTTCGCCCACTGGAACCGCCAAATCGAAACGATGTAATATGCGAGTGATGAAGAGGAAGAGCTCCATTCGTGCTAGGTTTTCTCCCAGACAAATACGGCGACCTATTTAACATAAACAGAGTAATAAAAATGCGATCAAAATGTTTTTATATTGAAAAGTGAAATTATAGAAAGGCACTTTAAATAACAGATTGAAAGAGAACGGAGCGATAGTGATTATTTCCAAAGTAGCTAGTCACCTATGTATCTATATTTAACTAATTTTGTTGGATTCGAGCCTATAAACTAAAAATGACACTTCTCCAAAAAATTACAATTTTGAAAACCTTAATGTAATACTTCATATTTTTTCACAAACCTCAAGGTTTATTTTGAGATAGGGATACATTTGGATTTTCACCCCTGATGACCTTACGAGTCAAAGAGTATTATACGGGGGTAATACAAAATTACTTGAATCTTATTAAAGGTGGGTGTTCCGATTTATGTGTATCGTGTTCTTTGAGAGACTGGCACCTGCATACACTTACCACCAAGTATCGTGGGAAACGAACTTGCGGTTTTGATAATAGAAGCGATAATGCACGGTTGCAAGGCCCTATTCACTACTGTGCTAATATTGATGGTTAACCACTAAAACGGCAGTTTTTTGTTTATATCTTTGCAAAGAAGTGGATTTTGGGATGATAATGAGAAAAATACGGCCTTTCATCTGATATCAAAATTTATACTACTTCCGGGTAAATCAGGGGGGTCCCAGAGGCGATCGGAACAAGCACCTTTAAAAAGCTATAGTATTCCTCAAGGATTCAGAAAAAAATATAGTGTAATCTATCTGTGACGTATAGTTTGCGAGTTACTAGGCAAAACGGCAAAGATCAACATTTTGACCTCTACAGGGATCAAAATTGAAAAAAAAATAAGTTTAAAATTGTGCGACTTGCCCTAACAATCAATATTAAAAATAATTTATGTACAATATTTCTTTTTCAGGAGAATATAGCAAAATATATTGTCTTTATACATAACACAGTATAGCACCTGATATTCTGTTACATTATATTGATGACATGCATCCGATACTTTACATTGTCCCTTTTAACCATTATAAGAAAAAACTTCTCGAAGAAAATTTGCTCCAAGTGAGAAGGCTTGCGAACATGTCAGGAGATTAGAAGAAACATTACTGGTGGATGAAATCAAAACTCATTTTCACTTTCCTTAGGATTGTCTCTGCGATTCTGGTCTTATGCGGATGATCATGAATCTGATAGTGATACTATTAGTTATCCCCTGTGAATCTGATAATGATACTATTAGTTTGTTTGTTCATACAATACGAAAATTTTAAATAATGTTCCAGATATTGTCTGATATTTTGTCCCCCATTGAAGTGTAGGGAAAGTGCCCCCTCCCTGTTACCACGAGAAGATGCCAAGAGGGCAAATATACCCAACATACTTGAAATCAATGTAACTTTATAAATGTTTAAAGATACTTTTAAACTCAATCAAACCAGTATAGGACCTTGACCTTTGCTGAATAAACATTTGACATTTAGCCTATTTTGCTGTATATCTCCATAACGATGCATTTTACAGACACGTCACCATAGACTTTTTAGTCCTTGTTACCATACGAACAATTTCAGCTATACTCAGGCCCGTCGCCATGGGGGACCCCCCCAGCGATCCTCAAAAAATGAGGGAAAAAAAGAGAAGAGAGAGAGAGAGAGAAAGAGAAAGAAAGAGAAGAGAACATGAGAGAAAAAAGAAAAGGGGAAGGAAAGAAACAAAAAGAGAACGGTGGCATAAATCCAAATATCACAAATATTTTAAATGGATTCTCCTCAAGCCAACTAGTTTTGTTTCAAGTTTAGGCCATGGTAATCAAGAATTGTTAATGTGCCAACAGTACCTGTGATCAAAATGGGTAAAATAAATTTAAGAAACCACGACCATGGCAGTGGCATGGGCAAACAGGAGGGTACCAGTGGGTACCAGTGGAAATTTCAGTCGGGGAGGTGAAGTGGTGAAGAACAAAATTGGTAGGGATCGGTTCCCTATCCCCCAGCACCATAAACTTATAGGTCTACTGGCCGTCTGGTTAATTGCCCATTCTTTCAATTGAATTAATTACTATACTTTACACTTCAAAAATACCCATCTTAATCAGTCTGTTAATAGCTAAAATCCAAGAGCTTCAGGGAGCTCCGCCCCTGGCAGGGGCTCTGCTCCTGAACCCCACCCATTAAAGACATTGGCCCTCGCAATGTGTAGTTCCCCTTGGTAGTACAAGCTTTTTAAATTGTATGTACTGTCCGTCTCAGTGAAGCAAAGTAGAAAGCAGTCCCTCAAAAGGGGCAATCTTGAAGGTTCCGATAGCTCAAATCCAAGAGCTTCCCGAAGGCTTCCGCCCACTGGACCCCGGCAAGTCTGCTCTTACACCCAACCCGTTAAAGACATTGGCTCTCGCTAGTGTGTATAGGCCCCCTTTGGCAGTACAAGCTTATAGCCTATATACTGCTTCGTTCAGTGAGAAAAGGTAGAAACCATGCAGTCTTTTCTAGCTTTCCTTGAATTGATTAATAGTTACCCTAAAAATGGTAAATCTTGAAGGTATGAAAATGCTCAAATCCAAGAGCTCCGGGGGCTCCGCCCCCTGGACCCCGGCGGCTTGCCTTCTGCGCCACTAGGGCCCCCGGCCTAAACGGCCCTGGACTCACCCGTCGGGTTTCCGTTTGCGCCCTTATGTCATGGCACTTGCGGTGTGCAAGGGATTGGTTCGAAACGAATTCAACAAGAATGGTTCTCTAAGGGAATCTACTTGGGCAAGTTTGTAACGGCCCTTAAGTGAGGCCCGAAACGCATGTCGTTAGTTGCATTGTTTTTACGCTTACTACGCTTCCAAGGACTCTTACTGGGCCATTAACATTTCTTTAAAGTTACACCCCATGGGCAAATGTTTAGCGACGGCACTGGCTATACTTATACTAAAAACGTTATTTGGTCCAGTATCTTAGGAATTTACCCCTGTAGAAACGTTTGCCCCCTCCTGGGAATTGTCGACATTTTACCAGATGGGAAAATGTGGGCATAAAACTTTCTAAAATGTCCTTTGAAGTCAAATAAAGTCGTTCCAACCTTATGCCAAAGATTAGTCCAGGAATTGGGATTTTCACTCAACTTAACAAGTATATTTTCTATTGCATGAGAGAACAATGGGGGGTATCGACATTTATCATTCAGTATAGACAGATTACTAACATAATTATTAACTGGGCCTTCATTTAATTTTTGTTATTTAAAATTCTTGTAGGCCTTATAGCTTATTTTTTTTGCCTATGTCTTGCTCTGATGGAAGGAAAGTTATTTTTAGTGGAAGTAGCGAGCAGGTGCGCGTAGACGCGTGCAGTATATTCGTTACTGTTTGGCGCTTACACAGATACTATATTACGCTCGGATCCTGAATGATAATGATGGAGATGGGATGGTCTGAAGACGATTAACGACAGCGATGGTGAGCTATTATTGATTACTTGTATTTGACCCCTGTAGAATACATTTGTAGACCTTAAGGGGTTATCAGAGGTCAAATCAGAAAGCAAAAACATTGTAAATAGTATTTCAAATTGTTTATTTCTTATTTATTTATAACATTCTGGGGCATTTGCAAGGCAGAGAACCCAATATTGCTATATGCTTTAAATTCAAGGGACGGCCTCCAGAACAACGGGGCAAAGATTTATTGGGAAGGAGCCGATTTTAGATGCAGGAGGACAACCGAAGTGCTCGGAGGGAAAACCGGCGAGGACCGAGTATGGATCGGCAACCAAATTCCCAGACGACAATGGCTCGACCGAGAATCGAACACGGGCCGCATTGGTTGAAAAGTGAGCGACTCGGATGCCCCACCAACAACTCGCCTCCCGAGTTTGGATAGTTAGTAGCAAAACAACGGGTGTGAACATTTTTCAACTGCCGCCGGGTGGTGCTATACAGCTAAAAATGATCATTTACAATTAAGTACAAAGCATGATTTACCGGTATCAGTCACAAAATGCCACCAATTCTGTATTAAGCAATGATTCCAAGAGCCAATATGCTGGAAAATCTCATTTAAGAACCGATAATTTCTTGGAGCAATTCAGTACCGGGGGGTTAACTTGTTATCTAGACAAAATCCGAATTCAGCCAAAATGATGGTCAGAATTGATCCGCAATTACTGGGGGCATCCAACCAAAACCTACCAAATTTTGTACGTCTGTACCACGCTTGATTAAGTATAATTTCAAAAAGCTTACACTTAATCTGCAAATTTGGGTGAATTCAAGCAGGATGCACCCCAGCTAGGGCTGCCAGTGACGTGTGTTGGAATGTGTCCAAACCGGATCGTTGATAGCGCGCCAGCATCAGGTGAAAAAGGGCCTTAGATTTTCTACCAACAGGGCCCGGATAACATTTGCAATCATAGATAAAACTTGATCATGGGTTGTGTAGTTCATGAAAAGTACGTGATGACAAAAATAAAATTGAGGCAATTGCATAAACACCAACATTTTCCAAAATGGGCCGCCATTTTAAAGTAATAAAACAATACTATGGTGACTATGTGTATGTTGTTGGGTCAATGAGGGTTTAATATTTACCAATGCCAGATATGTCTGAGTCATGGTAATTTATATACACGGCTATTTTTTTCAAGATGGGCCGACATTCTATTAATAACATAAGAAGATGATTTTGGTGTCAAAAATGAGTGTTTTCTGGGTCAAGGAGTTCAATACAAACTATTCTTCGAAACACTGTAGGATGATAAAAAGTGATGTTTATATCAATTATACCCTTTTTCCCAATATAGCCAATAATTTAAATACAAGTACCCAAGGTGTTAAACCTACTTGCAATGTCAGGCTTAATGGGTAATGATAGAATATATTAACCCAGATGCTTGATAATTAATATCAAAACGAAATCCTCCGTAACTCCTCCTTATAACTTCCTAACTGCGATGTATAGCCCTGATGAACGCAAACCCCAAAACATTGACGACCAATAGGTGTGCAAACCAATAATAGTGTCGATTAAAGTAATACAGGCCCTAATATCAAAAATTAACGTGCAATTCAGATATTACGTTTTGGGTGAATACATATTATTAAAGTAGTCAAGGGTTCGTCACATTTTGGATGTGTGATAACATTGTTCAGTCCATGAATAACATAACTCACGAATCATCTGACAGTTTTGAAATATTGATGTTGAAAATCCTGTGACCTAAAAGATCCCACTTTGTCACCAAAAATAGTCACCTAGGTGGTATAGCTGAGGGTATGAAGGATTTTGCATTTTATGTTGACATCTTGGACAATAGTGGACGTATAAAACTTCCATTACTTTTATATATCGACGTTTGAAAATAGTTTTATCGCAACTTCCATGATCCAGGGACATGGAAATCTTAATTTGACACCACCAATCATCCTTCATAGGCATATAATAAGAATGTAAGGTTTGTGTCAATAAATGTCAGCCATCTTGAAAAAATATCGGCACATGCAAATATTTTATAGTTTGAATAGTTTATTGATCCTTGACCAGAGAACACATTTTTTTACATCAAAATTATCTTCTTAGGTGTTTTTTTTGGCCTTTAAGATGTTCCGCATTGGAAATGGGGTCGGTTGCAATGGCCACAACTTTAATTTGTCATCACCTTTTTTCATGAACTCCACATCCCTACGTTCAATTTTAGGTTGATGACAATTTTATTATTCCGGCCCCGGTCCCACTCTCCTAACTGGTTGGTGCTGCAGCAGTAATATCGTGATGTAAAAATTTAAGACAGGAAAGTCATACAAAGATGGGGTTTTAATTTTTCATTCATTTGAGTGGATAGGTCAGTGAAACACCACACGCCTGCGCGCGCACGCACGATCCACACATCGCGAAACAGCCTACTTACATAGTGACATCAACGCACAACAATTCACAGCACCACTGCAAGCATACTTAAATACACTCACCCCCAGCACACAACACAAAACCCAAAAAACACCCACATCCACGCACACACGCACGCACACACTCGCCCAATACTGTACACAAAGCGAAAGAGTGGCGTACGAGGGCAAAGCGGACAAAAATTCCCAAGTCGTTCCACCAAAGTGGCAAACGAGCTAAAGTTCTACCGGTAATTTCCTTCAAACGGATTCTGAACGGGACCAAAGCAATAATAGCACTTTTTTAAGAGCGCCCTAAATTTTCAAAAATAGTGAAGCATTTTTTACGCGGTTGCATTGGTAACTGGATAGCAAAAACTATATAGCAGGCAGGAATGGTTGAAAGGATTGTGCATTTGGGTGAAAAAGTACCAAATTTGGCACAGGAGGTTAGCTATGATATGCTAAACAAAATCTGGTCTAGGGCCAAATTTAATTAATTCCTACAATCTGGCCACCATTTCAAAATGCGCCACCCTATACAAAACGGACAGTAATTATTGTAATATTGGTTGCAAACTTTTATGAATAGGTCAGATATGACTTGGTTTAACTTTTTAAATCAATATTTCTGTTATTTACACCAAAATCGTAGTTTAATTAAAATGCGGGTCCCCACATTGGGGCTAAATTAAAAGATGATGGTCATCCACAGGAAAAGCTGCTTATTTTGTAGTTACAGTGCAACAAACCATGGATTTCGTTGATTTTCTAAACTTTGGGCCCATCAAAATATCCAAACCTAATTTTATTGTTGTAAAGCCAATGTAATGATATCAAAATGGCTGCCATATTCAAAATGGCTGCCAAATTAACAATGGCAGCTACTGTAACTTGATATGTTAAAAGGTAGTAGGATTGATTTCTATGTTTCATGGTAACTGATAAGATTAATCAACTTCTAAAACGAATGGTGTGTTGGTTATGGTTAACCATTTTACATTTTTGTATGTGTGTATATCACATAAACAATATGGCGGCCATGTTCAAATGGCTGCCACTATAATTTTAATAAAATGCCTTAAAGACTGCCTGATTTTCTTTGTAAAGTTTAACTCACAGGTCCTTGTACCCATTTATTATTCCAGGTATGTTATGTGTGCGAATGTGGTATTCATGTTGTAATTTCTAAGGACGGTGATCATATTCAAAATAGCTGATTAATGTCAGTTGTTAGTAGGTTAATACAGAGGTATTAATTAAATGTTTAATGGACAAAATACCAGAAAAATGGATTTGGAATGTGAGGCATTGCCTGTTTAAAAAAAAAAATTACCAAGTATTTTGGGATGTTTTAAGTCATTCATTTACTCATGGGGAGAAGTAGAGAATCGTCCCGTGATCTCCCCTGCTAGTAACTGCTAGTTATAGTGTAGTGATCAAGCTCTTACAACACCAAACACTGTGGTCCCTAAAATAATTTCTTAAGTATACCCATATCATGGCAAGACCTCAGCCGCAGACCTTTTTCTAAGGTCTGCCTTGGACTATAGCGTCATTGAATGGGGAGGTTTTCCTAATGCCAAAAGTTACAGCCTTGCTGATATGTGTAACCAATCTCCAATGAGATGTCCTATGTCTGCAGGAAGATGCACAGAGGAATCAATAACCAGCCCCAACCCATACCAGGAATGGCCCTATGCCCATCGAGAGACCACATCGGCATACGGAAGTGCTAGATTGTGAAACAGGCCCACAGTAGAAGCAACCTCAATGGATGATGACAACAACATCGAAAGTCCTCCCTTGAGCTCACTCTGTCATAGTTACAGCGTCTACAAAACTCCATCAGTAGACTTAAGCACCCTCAACTCAGCAGTGAGGACGTGAGAATTCCACCCAAACTCCACTTCTTATTGGCGATTTCAACAGCAATAGTACCCAATGGGGCTACAATGAAAACTAACAAAGGATAGACAAGGCCGTTGTCGAAGAATGGATGGGACAGTCAACATCTACTCTCCTTCACGACTCTAAGCTGGCCCCATCATTTCATAGCGCCCGTTGAAGAGAGGTTTTTAAACAACCCTGATCTAGCTAGTGTTTAGTAAAAACATCTCTAACCTGTGCAGCAAGATAGTTCTGGATAATGTCCCCAATCTAAAACTCAACATCGACCAATCGGTATCCAAGTCACGCTGCTGTAAAAACCAAACAACAGGCCTTTTAAACAAGTCACTTTAACTATAGGAAAACAGACTGGAAAGGATTCAATGATGACCTGGATCAGAACGTGAAGAGGATTGACTCCAAACCCCATAAACTATGGAACAAAATTTGCCCAAACAACTTGTGAACAGACTGCTCGGAGATTTATACCCAGAGGCTGTAGGACGGAATATATACCAAGCCTTCCAGGAATGCATAGAATAGCAAGAGTATATCACCATGTTTAAAGCCGATCCTTTTCGGCTGAAACAAATGCTAAAGGTGAGGAAGTTCGGAGAGGATTTCCCAGGAAAAAGCTAAATACCTGAATCTTTTAATGAATCCACCGATATGACCCATAACAGCAAAGGAAAGCATTGTCACCATCCGAAAGCTCCGAGGGGATCAACAGAAAACCTCCAAAGCAGCCCAAAGGTCACACCCAACAAGTTGCCACACCAAATGCTTTAATGGCAAGTGCGGCCAAGGAAGCCCCAAGAAGATCAAACTAGGACCATAAGAGGTTTAGTGGCGACCCTGGGTGCACTCGCCACTTCCAAAATGGACATGGAATCCGGTATTGCTAAACTTTTCAACCAGGAAAAGCAGTAGGCCCTGATAACATCTCAACTGAGCCGCTGAAAATTTTCGGCTCAGTAGCAAGGCATGGCTTCTTAGCTCTACAAGTGCATTATTTCCCAACAGGTTCCCAAAAGATCTGGAGGAAGCGCATGTATGGCACTCTAAAAGCCTGGGAAAGATCCATCTCATCCCAAGAGCTACAAGACCTATATCACTCCTTAACCATACCTACAAGCTCTTGAACGTCTCTGCTCAATCGTATAGACCTGTGATAGACGAATAAAACTCATACCAGAACAAGCGGTTTCCGGACAGGCAAATCAACAACAAGCCAGTACTTCAACCTAATCAAATCCATTCGAGGATGGTTTGAAAAAGGGTTTGGTAACCGCAGTCATGTAGTGTTTTTGCGACCTATCGGCCGTTACGACAATGTCAATCCCAGATGTCTACTCCATAAGTCTGGTAATCACAAGGATATCCGCTTGGATGAGCTTATCAAAGGATGCTGTCAAACAGGAGGTTCTTGCTCAGAAGGAGCGAAGAAGAGACGTTGGCTAGCTCAAGCAGGGACTACTCACCAGGGACGTGCTTGCACTCTCTGGTTCAAACATTTATACTCAACTACAACCTAGGAGTTGCGGGGAACCTGTCGTTGTTATTATACAGCCCGATCTTGGAAATTAGCGCACAAAAAAGATGCAGACTTCACCGATGTTGAAGAGAGAGAATCTCCAAAGCTTTGGATGAACTCACTCCTTATTATGGAGGAAAACCACCTAAGTGCAAAAATCCATCCAAGACAAGGTGTGTGCTTCATTACGCAAACCGTGAAGCCAACCGTCAGCTTAAAGTTACCTGGTCTGGAAACACCCCTGGAAGCATGCTGATAAACCATGTCTACCTAAGAGTTTACCTTGGACCGCACTCTTCTTATAAGACCCACCATCGAGAAGACGAAGAGTTAAAGAATGTTCACGGCAAATAACATCTGAACAACTCACCGGAACAATATGGGGGGGGCTTGCCCCACATACCCTAAGATCGACGGCACTTGCCTGTGCAGAGTATGCTTGTCCTGCATGGGAAAGCTTAAAACAACATGCCAAGAAGTGTGATCCAGCGTTAAATGCCTCCTGCCGGCTTATCACAGGATGCCTCCGTCAAACACAACGGAAATTTATTCCTCCTAGCAGGAATTGCTCCACCAGACATCGTCGTAGCGAGCATGCAAAAGAGTAGCTGCCAGATCTATGTGGAAGCACCTATGCCTGGACAGATTACTGCTGCCAATCGACTTAAATCCAGAGAGAATTTCTTAAACAAAAGTCCAAACATCTGGAAACCAGTCTCTAAGGGGCTTAAGAGAGTTCGCCTGTGGAAAGAAAGACTGTGCCATCAACCAAGTAACATCTATTGTATTGACACCTGGTGAGCATCTTGGAGCTGACTCCTCATGGGCTGAATGACGATGCCTTCCAACGAGTGAGAACCAGAATTGGTGGATCTAAGGTTTCCTTGCAGAAGTGGGGGGTACATGAAGCAGATCAGGAACATCTTTGGGTCGGCCCTTGCTGAGCAAATGCACAAACAAGGAATTGTGGAATCAGTGAAGCAGCCAGGATGTTGCACTCATCTCTGGGCTGGACATATTGAGACCACAGTGTTTGGAAACGATAAGAAGATTTACTAATTCATTCTCAGTTGTTAATTTCTGATAACTTGTAGAACTTCCATTCTATATTTATGCATGCCATCCCTTCAAGAAGACTCTAGCTAGCGGTACTTGTTCTGTCAGTGGGGATGTGTACATAATCAAATACTAACAAATCTAATAATCTATCTCCATGCACACATGAAGAAGCAGGCTTCACTTCATGCCCAGCCGATGCTGTTGCTCAAGGATACCAAAGGTTCATGCTACGTACTGTGGACACAGACGGTGTTTTTTTTCTGTAGCCTTGTTCAGCCAGTACAACCTTACTGAACCCGGGCTCGCAGTGGTACCGGAAGGAATCGCAGATTCACCCCAGCACATACTATTGCCCAGACCTAGGACCTGAGAACTCTTTGTCTCTGCTGATGCTTCACACCTTCACCGGTTAAACAAAAGGAAAGACACCGCCATGGGAAGCAAGCACAATCTTCCCGAGTGTGGTTAAAACTTTTGCAAACCTTGGAAGAACCCCTCCTTAAGAATATACCTTGAAAGAAAGAATGCCAACAATGATAAAGATGTGTTGACCTCAGTACAACAGAACAAGATCCATTTAGTTCATTCCACCTACCCAGATGCACTGTATCAACACTCAAAGAAGCAGACATCAGGCCAGGACATTGCTGGGGACAAGATTGCTGGGAGCTCCAGAGCTACCAGATCCAGATGACTGGGGTCGGAAAATTGCAGGGTCACAGGTCCTGTATGGGCAGCCTTGCCAGAGGCATCAAACGCATACAGCCAGGTCAAAAAATGCTGACGTGTGGCTTTGTAAGTAAATAGAAGAGTTTTGTGGGGACAATGGCTGATTCACTGAATATGCAAGTCATGGTTGTGCATTGTGGCTCCAACAATTGGGCATACACTGAAATTCGGCAAGGCCTTGTATGTGCATTGTTGCGCACAACATTGGCAGACAAGAGATGGTTCCCTTGTTGTGGTGCTGTTTTACAATAATTAAAGGTAGTGTCCCTTGATCTGCTCCAGGTAGCCCCACTTCTGCAGGCAACCTGGCTACCGATTCTGGTTTGAATCTGTTGAGACATCGCATTCAGCCAATTTAGGGGACTAGCTACAGGTGGTGATGCTCATCAGTTCAATACCAATGAGATGTTACTTGGTTGATAGATAGTTTTCTTTTCAAAAGGCGACTCTCTTTAAATCATTTGAGACTGGTTCAAGGGGTTGGACTTGCTTGAGAAACTCTCTCTAGATTAAGGCGGTTGCAGCTGGTCTCTGTCAGACATAGGGTGTTTCACATTCGATATTTGGCAGCTACGAGCATACTACAAAAGATGTTTAGTGGCGGGAGCAATTCAATACCTAGTGTGTATTAAGTTGTCAGTTTGACTATTCTTGTAAGATGGCCGGAGGCATTTAATTGATGGATCAAGTTCTTTGGCATGGGGGCATTTCACATACAGGGTTAGCCTACTCTGCACATAAGTAGTACAGGATAAGTGCTGTCGAATCTTAGGGGATGCGGGCGAGCACCCATCTTGTGCCAGTGAGTGGTAATCATGTTATTTGCTTGAACATACTTTAATCTTCTGTTCTTGATGTGGGTTTATAAGAGAGAGTGCAGTCACCCTAACTACATTCCTTGGTAATAGAACCGAGCGGTGAGAAAGACACCCATGATATAACATGGGACTTTAGAGGGGGTAGTCAAAGGAACAGGCTTAGTACCCCTAATTAGAAGATGTGAACCGAATTGGCCCCCCCACCCCCAACCCTCTTAAGGTTGCGCTTAGGATGGACCCGCAAGACATATATGGTTGAGAATGGATTTTGCACACGGCGCTCTAAACAACGAGATATCAAGGACTGGGTTGGTAGAGGGTCGATAGATATCATCTATAGGTGTTGTGTCCAAAGGTGTCAATGATTTCCTATTAGTGCTATTGAAAAATAGGAGTGGGTCGCGCCGCGGTTCTTAATCGGCCAGCGCAAATGTTCCTTTTAAACACTTGTGTGGAGTGGCTAATTCCAGGAAGATTAATAAACAAATAGAAATTGTATATGTAATATACCGTTTGATGCTTATCGAAGAAGGAAAGCGATGACCACCTTTCGAACCTAACCCCTTAAAACCTATAGATGATATATGTTGCTCCTTGCCCAAACCCACTCTTGATAGTTCAGTTGGTCAGAGCGCCGTGCTCGTAATATGGAGGTTGCCAGATCGAAATCCGGCCCGGCACACGTTTTTTTTCAACACTGTGGCACTGGCATATCAGAGAAAGGATTAATAAATATCCATCCTTTGTCTACCATGGAGAACTAAGTCGGTAAAATTTAAACTTGGTGGGGTTGTAACCATTTTTGGCTGCTGTGGAGGATTTGGTGAATCGATTTCTCCCACCACGGATGTACATTTTACATTTTACAGGCTGTTATAACACAGAGCCAGCAATAACAATATAAATAGGTACGCTCTTTTAGTGAAAAAAAACACAGTCAAGTATCACGGATGAATCATACAGGCACGTAGTGGCATCGAGGTTGCCGGCCATCTTGGCCAAAAATTATAATGGAAAGACAGCCAATTTAACAAAAGACCTTAATTGGTTTTCCCTTAAGGTGATGTGAATTCCTTCCTTGAGAGAGTTATATCAAGATTAAGGAAAACATTCATTTCTTGAAATCAAAGGATAAGCTTAAGTGACAATTAGCCGCCATTGTGGATTTTGGCCGCATTTTGGATCAAGTCTTATTTGATTGTATTCTAGGTGATGTGAATGCTATCTTTAATGCACATTGTTCAATAAAAAACCTTGGGACTCATAACAAGATCAAGAAAAAACATTACCTTTCTGATAATCAATGATATGCTTCAATTGGACGCCATTTTGGATTTTCTGCATTTGGATCAATTTTGCTAATAAACAATGGAATCACCAGTGGAGTGTCAATCAGAGTATTTCTGTTCTTAAATGGCACGAAACACATCAAAGGAGTTAATTGGATTATATAATAACATAGAAAGCAAGTAAAAACATGACATTTTAACAGTGGCGGGCATTTTGATTCATTTGGGCCCTAGACCAGATTTATTAAGCATATTAAAGAGCTACAATCTGTGCCAAATTTGGTACTTTTCACCCAAAATGCACAATAGGTTTGATATCTGGACCACCATTCTGCTAGACTAATACCTGTGAATGGGTAAGCTCGAAAATGTCTCATTGTGTCGCAAAAGAAGGATGTAATTAGAATAATTATATCGGAGATCTCCGATAATACAAGTAACGGCTGCTGGAAACGCCTTCCAAATGAAATAGCCGGCAAATAGCGCCATGTACGTATTCTACGCTAATCCATTCGTGGTTTTTTGGGTTCATGCAAGTCAAGTTAGTGGTCTTTTCTTGAGGTGGCACTATGGACGGAAGTTAGCATTTCAGCTCTGCCGCTGAAGTACAATCTGGTATCCGAATTTTTCTAATTACAAAAATCGATTATTTTATGATCATACGATTTTTGAGCATTCTCTTTCGTTTCGCGGGTGTAGTTCCTAGACCAATTACAACAGAACTTTGCAAGAAAAAAAAATATCACATTGGGAAAATTGGGGGCGCTCTTCAAAATACTGTGCTGTAATTGCAGGCGGTTGACTTGAAGGTCATTAATCAGCAATTCGCGTCACACAGCCGACCATTCTGACAGGCAACACAATTTTGTTGTTAAGCGCATGCGCATTATCAATTAAGCTCTAAAGGGAGCGCGTGGCTCTTCAATCAGGATTAAAACTCCACGCGAGTACGATATTCACATGCTTTTACCCAAAAGTCTCTGGCGTGTTGTAACCGCCCGATTAATGCTTGCTGTCGTTGCACTGAGTATGTAAACAATACCTACAGCCCCGGCATAACAGCAGCTATTCAAGTTCCAATTTTATCTTTTACTTTCTGATTTGAGCATTCACCAAATTAGTGGAGAATGGTGCTTTGGACTAGTTAAATTTGAATATCATGTTCATCTGATTTAGATAAGTTTGTCAGTATTTAATACAGATTTATTTAATTCATGTTTAAATGGCCAAAATACCAGAAAATGGACTTTGGTCATGTGAGGCATTACTGTTAAAATTACCAAAGTATTTTTGGATTGTTTTTAAGTCATTCATTAACTCATGGGGAGAGTAGAGAACCGCTGTGGCCTCCCCTGTTAGTAACTGCTAGTTTATAGTTAGTGATCTAATCTCTACAACACCAAACCGGTTTTCCCTAACAGTCTTTCTTAAGTATACCCATATCATGGCAAGACCTCACGGCAAGGCCCTTTTCTAAGGTCTGCCTGACTATAGCGTCAATTGAATGTGGAGGTTTTTTCCTAATGCAAACAGTTCACATCATTGCTGATATGTGTAACAATCTCCAATAGATGTCCCTATGTCTGCGGAAATGCACATAGATCATAACCACCCCCAAACCCTACAGAATGGCCCTTGCCATCGAGAGACCACTCGTCAATACGAAGTGCTATATATGTGAAAACCGCACCACAGTAGAAGCAACCTCAATGTCAAATGACAACAACATCGAAGTCTTCACCAGTGAGCTCAGCTCTGTCATAGTTACATCCGTGTACAAACCTCCATCAGTAGACTTCACGCACCTTCAACTCAGCCGTGAGAATTCCACCAAACCTCACTTCTTTATTGGCGTATTTCAACAGCCATAGTACCCACTGGGGCTACAATGAAACTACCACGATAGACAAGCTGTCGAAGAAATGGAATGGACCGTCAACATCTACATCTCCTTCACGACTCCAAGCTGCCACCATCATTTCATCGCGCCCGTTGGAAGAGAGGTTTAAAACCCTGATCTAGCTATTGTTTATTAAAAACATCTCTAACCTGTGTAGCAAATTGTTCTGGATCCGTCCCCACTAACTCAACACCGACCAATCGGTATCCAAGTCAACGCTCTGTAAAACCAAACAAAGTGCCTTTAACAGTCACTTTTACCTATAAAAAAGCAGACCTTGCAAGGATGCACTGATGACCCTGATCAGAACGTGAAGAGAGTTGCTCCAGAACCCCATAACTATGACAATTTGCCCAACAAGTGAACAAGACTGCCCGGAGATTTATACCCAGAGGCCGTAGACCGGAAATATATATTCCACGCCTTTCCAAGGAATGTGCTATAAATTCTCAAAAGTATATCACCATGTTTAAAGCTGATCCTTTTTCGGCTGAAACAACTGGGGCGAAGGTGAGGAAGTTTTCGGAGAGGATCTCCCGGAAAAGATCAAAACCTTGAATACTTTAATTGAATCCACTAATGACCCATAACAGCAATAAAGCATTGTCTACCATCCGAAAGCTCCGATGGGATCCACAGAAACCTCCACAGCAGCCAAATGTCCACCCAACCAAGTGCCCACCAACTGCTTTTAAATGGCAAGTGCGGCAAGAATCCCAAGAAGATCAAACTAGGACGCATAAAGGTTTAGTGGCTACCCTGTTTTTCACCGCCCCTTCAACATTGGTACGAATTGGAACCCGTATGCCTAAACTTCAACCAGAAAAGCAGTAAGGCCCTGATAACATCTTCAACCCCTGAGCAGCTGAAAAATTGCGGCCCAAGTTAGCAAGGCAGTGGCTTCTTGAGCTCTACAATTGGCTGCCTTATTTCCCACAGTTCCCAAGATCTGGAGGAAAGCGCATGTATGGCACTCTAAAGCCTGGAAAGATCCATCTAATCCCAAGATCTACAACCAATATCACTCCTCAGCCATACCTACAAGCTCTTTTAAAGTCTCCTGCTCAATCGTATCGCATCTGTCATAGACGAACACCTCATACCAGACAACAGGTTTCCGCCACGCAAAACACCTCATACCGAACAAGCAGGTTTCCGGCCAGGACAAATTCAACAAACAAGCCAGTTACTCAACCTAACTCAACACAACGAGGATGTTTTGAAACGGGTATGGTAACCGCAGTAGTGTTTGTCGACCTAGCGGCGCAGCTTCGACACTGTTTCAACCCAGAGTCTACTCCATAAGATCCTGGTAATCACCAAGGATATCCGCTGGCGGAGCTTTTATCAAGGATTGCTGTCAAAACAGGATGTTCTTGCTCAGCTAGGACGAAGAAGAAGAAGAGCGTGGCACATAGGATCAAGAATGGACTACCACCAGGGAGCGTGCTTGATACCTCTCTTTGTTCAACATTATACAAAAAATAACCAACCTAGGAGTGCCAGGAACCTGTCGTTTATTTATTACAACGATATTGGGATTAGCGCCAAAAGAGGAAGACTTCACGTGGTGAAGAGAGAACTATCCACAGCTTGATGAAACCTCACTCCTTATTCATGAGCGAGGAAAACAACTACGTGCAAATCCATCGAAGGCACAGGTGTGTGCTTTCCATCTTAGCAACCGTGGAAGCCAAACGCAAGCTTAAAGTTACCTGGTATGGAACACCCCTGGAGTCACGGCGATAACCCTGTCTACCTGGGAGTACCTTGACCGCACTATCTCTTATAAGACCCCACATCGGCAAGACGAGAGGTAAGAGAATGTTCACCGCACATCACATCTTGAACAAACTCACCGGCACAAGATGGGTGCTTGCCCACATCCTAAGATCGCGGCACTGCCCTGTGCAGAGTATGGCTTGCCCCGCATGGGAAAGATCAACCCATGCCAAGAAGCCTGATCCAACAAAGCGTTTTTAACTGACTACTGCGGCCTTTCAAAGGATGCCTTGCCGTCACACACCAAGGAAAAATTTATAAATCTAGCAGGAGAATTGCTCCCTCCACCAGAATCCGTCATAGCATAGCGAGCATGCAAGAAGAGCGTAGATGCAAGTATTACTGTGAAGCACCCTATGACTGTACAGATACCTGCTGCCAATCGTCTTAAATCCAGAGAGAATTTCTTAAACAAAGTCCACACGTGAAAACGTCTCTAAGGAGCTCTAGAGAGTCGCCTTGTGGAAAGAAAGACTTGCTATCAACAAGTAAAATCTATTGGTATTGAAACATGGTGAGCATACTGGAGCTGTCTCCTCATGGGATGAATGGCGATGTCTAAACAGATTGAGAACAAGAATGGACGATATAAGGTTGACTTGCGAAGGGGGTACCTGGCAGCAAGATCAGGAACATCTTATTGGTCTGCCCATGCTGGAGCAACAGGCAACAAACAGGACATTGTGGGAATTCAGTGAAGCAGCCAATGTTGCTCATCTCTGGTCGGATCATATTGAGAACTACAGTGTTTGGACACGATAAGAAGATTACTATTCATTCTTATTTTGTTATTTCGATAATGGTTAGAACCTACATTCTATATTGTATGCATGCTACCTTCATAGTTTAAGATCAGATACGGTAGTTGTTCTGTCAGTGGCTGATGGTGTAATCATCAGATACTAACAATCTATCTATCTCATGCACACATGAAGAAGCAGGTTCTACTTCTGCAGCCAATGCTGCTGCTCAATGATACCCAAAGGGTCATGCTACGTACTGTGGACACAGAAGTTGGTTTTTTTTCTGTAGCCTTGTTCAGCCAGTACAACCTTACTGAACTCTGGCTAGCATTGGTACAGGAAGGAATAGAGATTAACACCAGCACATACTATTGCCCAGGACCCTAGGACCAGAGAAATCTTTGTCTCTGCTGAGTGTTTCACACCTTCGCCGGTTGCACAAAGGATAAAAGAACACCCGCAATGGAAGCAAGCACAATCTTCCCCGATGTGGGTAAAAACTTTTGCACACCTTGGAAGGAATCCCTCTTAGAAGATACCTTGAAAGAACTAATGTCAACAATTGAAAGATTTGTTGACTAATGTACACAGAAACAGATCCATGAGTTCATTACACCTACCTCAGATGCACGTTCAACACTCAAACAGCGCAGCATATCAGGCAGGAAATTGCTGGGGACAAGCAGTGCTGGGAGCTCCAGAGCTACAAGATCCAGCTGCCTGGGGTGGAACATTGAGGTCACAGTCCTGTATGGACACCCTTGCCAGAGGAATCAAAAGCATACATAGCAAGGTCAAAAAATGATGAAGTGTGGCTTGTTGTTGAATGTAAATAAGAAGATGTTTTGTGGGTTTACATGCTGCTTCAATGAATCTGCAAGGTCATGGTCTGTGCATTGTTGCTCCAACAATTGGGCATACACTGATTCTGAAAGGTCCTTGTATGTGCATGTTGCGCCAACATTGGGCAGCCCAGGAGATGTTCCATTGTCTGTGGTGATGTCTAAAATTAAGTACAGGAAGGGTCTGGATCTGCTCCAGGTAGCCCCACTTATGAACAGGCAACATCTGGATTATCTGATTCTGGTTCTGAATCTGCTGAGATATCGCCAATCAGCCCATGGGGAGTCAACTCCAGGTGGAAGATGCTCAAAAGGTTCAATACCAATAGAGTTAGTTGGTTGATAGCTAGTCTTCTTTCCACAAGGAGACTCTCTTAAAACTTCATTGAGACTGTTTTCAAGGGGGTTGGACTTTGCTTGAGAAACTCTCTCTAGATTTAAGGCGGGTGGCAGCAGGTATCTGTCCAGACATTGGGAGTTTCACATTCGAATTTGGCAGATACGCCGCACATACTACAAAAGATGTTAGATGAAGATGGAGCAATTCCTACCTAGGATGTATAAGTTTGTCCTTGACATTATGTGATAAGCTGCAGGAGGCATTTAATGCTGGATCAAGCTTTCTTGGCATGGGTTGGACTTTCCAATTACAGGGGTGGCAAGACTATGTGCAACATAAGAGTACAGGATAAGTGCTGTCGATTCTTAGGGGATGCGGGCGAGCACCCCATCTTGTGCCCGTGAGTGTTCATCATGTTATTGCCAGTGAACATACTTTACTCTTCTTGTCATGATGTGGGTCTTCTAAGAGAGGTGCAGTCAAGGTAACTCCGAGGTAGACAGAATTATCAAGTGATATAGGGGCTTCCAGACCAGGTTAATTTAAGCTGACATTGGCTTTACGGTTGAGTAGATGAAAGTACATATCTGTGTCTTGAAGGATTTTGCACACGGTGCTCTAACCAACATGAGCTATCAAGACTGGGTTGGTGGAGAGCGATAGATATCATCTATAGGTGTTAGTTTCGAAAGGGGTCCATTGCTTTCCTATCGTGCTAGGATAAATACGGAGGTCGACGGTTCTAATCCGGCCAGGCGCAAATGTTCCGTTGTCAACACTTGTGTGCGCTGGCTATCCCAGGAAAAGATTAATAATAAAAAAATATAAATTGTATCTGTAAATATACCGTTCTGATGCTATCCGCTAGAAAGCGATGGACACCTTTCGAACCTAAAACCTAAACTCTATGATGTGAGATAGATTTGATCCTCTGCCAACCCAGTCTTGATAGTTCAGTTGGTCAGAGCGACGTGCTAGTAATATGGAGGTTGCCAGTTCGAATCCGGCAAGGCACACGTTTTTTTTTTCACACTTGTGTGCACTGGCTCTCTCCAGAGAAAGATTAATAAATATCATCCTTGTCTCCTGCGAGAACGAAGTCGTTAAAATTTAAACTTGGTGGGTGTAAACATTTTTGGCTGCCTGTGGGAGGTTTTGTTGAATCGAATTCTCCCACCACTGGATGTAACATTTACATTTTAACAGGCTGTGTATAACCACAGAGCCAGCAATACCAAATCAAATGGGTATGCGATTTTTAGTGAAAAAAAAAACATTCAAGTATCACGTATGACAATCATAACAGGCAAGTAGGGCTATTGTGGTTGGCAGCCATCTTGGCCTAATTATAATGGAAAGAAGAAATTTAACAACAGACCTTAATTGGTTTCCTCGTTAGTTGATGTGAATTCCTTCCTTGAGGAGTTTATCAAGATTAAGAAAACATTCATTTCTTGATAATCAAAGGATAACTTAATTGACAAATTAGCCGCCATTTTGGATGTTCACCGCCATTTTGGATTCAAGTCTTATCTGATTGTATTCTTAAGGTGCTGTGAATTCTATCTTTTAATGCCACATTGTTCAATACAACCTTAGGGACTCATAACAAGATCAATAAAAAACATTTCTTGACAATCATGATTGCTTCAAGTTTGGACGCCATTTTGGATTTTTCGCCATTTTGGAATCAATTTTGGCTAATGTAAACAATGGAATTAACCAGTGGGTGTCCAATCAGAGTAGTTCTGTTCTTAAATGGGCACAAAACACAATCAATTGAGTAATTGGATCATTATAATAAACATAGAAGCACGTAACAACAGTGAGATTTTAACAGTGGCGGCCATTTTGAGATTAATTTTGGACCCTAGAACAGATTTTATTCAGAATTATTCAAAGCTACTCTGTGACAATTTGGTACTTTGTTCAAAACAAAAAATGCACAATAGGTTTGATATCTTGCACCATTCCTGCATGACTAATACCTGTGAATGTTACTCTCGAAAATGTCTATGTGTCGCAAACGTAGGAATTTTGTAATTGAAAATTTAATAATGGAGATTCTCCGATAATAATTTCAACGGCTGCTGAACGGCCTTCCAATATGAAATAGCCGAAATAGCGCCATGTACGTATTCTACGCTCATCCATTCGTTGGTTGTTATTGGTTCATGCAAGTCAAGATAGAGGTCATTTTCTTAAAGTGGCAACTATGGACGGACTTAAGATTTCCAGCTCTGCCTGGAAGTACATCTGTTATCCGGATTCTAATTACAAAATCGCTTATTTTATGATAAATACGCATTTTTGAGCATTCTCTTTCGTTTCGCGGGTGTAGTTTCCTAGACAATTACCAACATAACTTTGCAAAAATATCCAAATTTTTGAAAATTGGGGGGCGCTTCTTCAAAATGTTGCGTAATTGTATGCGGTGAAGGTCATTAATCGCAGCAATTCGGTCAACCGACCACTTCTTGACAGGCAACACAATTTTTGTTTACGCGCATGCGCATTATCAATTAAGCGCTAAAGAGAGCGCGTGGCTCTTCAATCAGCTATTAAAAAACTCCACGCGAGTACGATCTTCAAACGCTTTTCCGCTAAGTCTCTGGCGTTGTAACCGCCCGACTTTCATGCTTGCTCGTGCATTGATGGTATGTAAACAATAACATCAGCCCCGGCATACAGTCAAATCTTTCAAGTTCCAATTTATCTTTTACTTTTCTGATTTTGGAGCATCACAAAATGAGTGGAGAAATGTGGCATTTGACTATTTAAATTTTAATATCATGTTCATCGATTTAGATAAGTTTTGTCAGCAATTTATAATATTTAGAAGATTGAGGCATGTCAACAAATCATGGTATCTGGTGATCATTCAAACTACTTTATTGCCAGTATTGGGAGATATATGTGTGTTGTAGTTTTTGTGAAATGTCAGAGTCCACTGGGTTTCAATTGAGTCAGAGTCCAGCAGCTCTGAGTCTGCGGTGAATCCGAGTCCATGGGCATGGGGCCATGAGGTTTCGAGTCTGGACTCGAGTCCGAGTCCACCGAGTCCTGATCCAGTCTGAGTGACTCGGACTCGCCAATTGAGTCCGAGTCCAGCAGTTCTGAATCCATCAATCGTAGTGCGCACGCCCCGCGTCAAATCTGCACCGATTGCGTCAACATCGTGTCATACAGGCCTTAGAAGGCGGCTGAGCGGAAATGTTCCAGACAACCAGATGTCATGTTAACAAAGGAAAATTTTTTTTAATTTGTTCAAATTTAATGGGGTTTTCTACACGTGGCACCAGATCCGCATCAATTATGTGGTACTTCCAAGATCCAGATGTTTGTGAACGTGCCGTTGGACCTGTCTGCACCGATGCACATTTTCAGGCCATTACAGCATGATTGTTGCGACAAATCAAATCTATCGCGTAATTGCGTGCACGTCAGTGCGTAATTGGATCACGCGTTATTAGGCGTGACAACTGTTGATGCAATAGAAACCGCGTTAGAAGCGTGTTCCTATCCACACTCCCTATTTTTCAAGTTTGAGGGTGACGTCACTGTGCGCGTTAGTTTTTGCACCCTAGAACGCACGCGCTGGCCTTTCCATTGCACCACTGCACGTGAATAAAGGCACACAATCGAAATGCTTAAGCGAATGCAGAGTCACAGCATTACGTATACGTCACCCCGATACTCAAGACCGAACAGATATACGCTGTGGGATGTGCAGTGTGCCTAACAGTAACCAATACTCCTATTATGTAATACCCCATGGCAAGCCACTGCCCACATTGATCCCCGTGTAGATACCCAGTGAGGAGATGTGTGAGCTATCGGACATTTTTTGGCAGAAACACATGTATCATGGTAATATGGTACTACTTTGAAGGCGCCTATTTTTACAATCACGGAATACGTGATCATTAAAATCATCAGTGCATGCCAAGCCTAGCCCAGCCTTTCGTCAAATACAAAATCGCAACTATACGCTCGGCTCAGCAATGGGTGACGAGCTAAATATACTAAGTCCATCTCTGTAACAAAAAAACATCCACTACGCTACTTTCACTCTTTCCCATGCAAACAATACTTTCTGGTCTGCTGACGGAAGAGAGAGGCAACGGCCAATTTGAAACTAATCCCTAAAATATTCAAATTTCAAGTGCTTTTTTTCTCAAATTCTTCATCCAACATCTTTTTGGTTTGGATGAAAAGTTTGGCTCAAAATACGTTGTTTGTAGCAAGTGTAGTTTTGGGCCATGTCTGTGGACTGTCCTGGTTTAAAAGTCTCCTGCAGTTCGTGTGTGGGTTCGGGAGCACGCTGGCAAATTTGAAAAAAAAAAACCAGCCAAAACGAGTTGTTCTTGTCAAAGCTTAAAAACAATCAGTGGCGGGGGGTTTGGAATCGGGAAGTTCGGCATGAACACATGAGCACTCGCGTTTTATTTTGGAAGGAAGCGGGGATAGCCGATGGGATTTGGTCGCATCATGAGTGTGGAAAGTGGTCAGGCGCCACATGATCTGCTCCAGCGGGAGAGAAAATCAAACCACTGACATGTTGAATCGACGCAGACTAACCTCGGCGACCTAACAGACGATGAAGTCCGTCCGACTTGGCATTCTTGACAGCAAAAACTAATGTTGTTGTCCGTGGTTAAGGTCTGCGACTGATTAGGAAAGCGAACTGAACGAAGTGGAGCATGCTTGATCGCCTCTGGCGGGTCGGCGCGATTGCGCAATCATTAACTATGTCTTGTGTAAAGAAATCATTTGAACCAAGAGCTGCAGCCGAGATTGGTGGAAAAGAGCAATATGTGGTCTATAAATTGTAGTGGGTAAGAGTGGTTGGGTCTGTGCGTCGCGGGTTGTCTGAGGTCATGTGACGGGGAGCCCTTTCTCGGCGACCAATCGAACGAGCAGAGCTTAGACAGCGACATGTCACACTTGTGCCGTCTCATTCAAGTCGCGACACAATCGGGAGACTGAAGCAATGGGCTGTCGCCAATTTAACAAACATCTGGTAGTACTTAGCTTTAGGATTCCACGATGCTAGTCGCCTACTTCCTCGGCGTTTCAGCCCTCCTTGTACTCGTTGACGACGGCTGATACTACGCAGACTAATCATCCAGGGAGTCGGGATAAAAATATTGTAATTATTGACAAGTTTGAACCATAGCATGTAAGCCGATTGAAAATTGAAAAAATTCGGGCGTCCATTGTTGTAGTCCGGGGGAAAGTGGTTAGAAGTAAAATTTGGAGCTGTTTCTGTTCGACTATACCCTTAAGAAACTCAGTAAGGCGGTAGATACTGTTTTGTTCATGGGCAGCAACAGCATTGCACTAAGGCATGGGAAAAACCAGAATGGCAAGAAGCGTCCCGATGGTAGCCTCGCTGAACTCTGGCCATTCGAGTATTTGGTTAATATTAGCAAGGTCGTTAAATTGCACAAATGACGTAATTTGCATAGACTCATATTTGATTTAAAAATGCAAATCTATTTTACCCCTCAAATCATTCACTAAAATTGTCCGTTCCGGACATCCCTTTTCCCTCTCAACAAAAGCTTTGCGTCCCTCACTGGGATAGGTACGTGCCCGACTGTAGCAATTACTGGCAGTGGTCTTCAGAGGGGCTTCACAGAGTCTCCCGATGAAGGAGCCGTATAGACCAGTTAACATGTTTACGTTCTGATTGTATAATGTCCTTGTGATTATGCTTTGGATCATGACTTATAACATTGTTCTATAACTGAGACAGGCTTAGAATCAATAACCATGATGTTTAATTTGGTGAGCTAACCCCTCATGTTTTTCAATTTCTTAATATCCCCAGAACCACAACTAGACATCATGGTTTGGTCAGGAGGCATTTTCAGATAAACTCTTTTAAAACTAGAACTACGCCCATTCTGATTTTCACATATCACTTTAGAACATGCTCTGATCATGGATAACAGAGGGAAAATTATTCTTTGCACTTGTGTCCGAACCACTTCCGTCCACAAGAGAATGGCCTCAGACATCTGAGTTCCGTCGCGACTATCTACGATTTCCTCATTTACATTAATTCATTTAGTAGCAGAATGAGTTATATTGGTACTTTAAGGTCCATGTGGACATGCTTCCTGAACTCATCAACTCAGAGTGCTGGGTTCCACCAACATGTTTGGGGAAACAACTAAACATGGACATACAAATAGGACTTATTGCTATTCCCACCCCGGATAAACTGGTCGAAGATGTTGTCGTTGGTACTCGATTATCTGACCATCATTTTGTTGTGCACATTGAACTTTGACATACCCGGCTAAATTTTATAGAATGTACGGACTATGCGCATTCGCTGAAATGGAGCGTTGAATCTATGAACACAAATCTCACTACTAACTCTAAATTTTGATTCCTGTCTGCTACAGTCTTGCACATATCGAGGAACTTTTCCCTATAGCCATGGCACATTGACCAATTTCTGGAACAAAATTGACTCCAATCTCTAGGAGAACTGCAACTCTAGAATAAACAACTTTGGTATAACTCAGACATTCACAAAGCTCGCCGTGAACTACGAAGGCTTGAAAGGAGATGGCATAAACCAGGTCTGAGGTCCATCCCATGATCGGTACAAATTTAACATAACATACTTGTTAATTCGATATTGATGATTCTAAACCGGGGGAAGAGGTTGCTCACTACAATCAGAACTTATGAAGCTGATACAAAACATAGTCTTCATTAGTCCAATGTCTGCTAAACAAGACAATAAGATTTTCCAATCATATCTGGAAAAGTCACGTGCGTACTTATTTATGCCAAGTTTTTCTCTGAGAAAGTTACTAATGTTCACCATGATTTAAGAGCTGACCAAGATAACTTATCATTTTGTTAATGTTCTGTAGATAATACAGTTTTCATGGTATCTTCACAATTTTGATCTGGTGTTAGGACGATGATGTCATCAGTCCTTATCATTATGTCCCTTGCCCAAAACGTTTTTTCCCCCGGATGGCAAACTTAAAGCAACCCTAATCAGCCTATCATAAGAAACATTCTCTGGATGCGAAGTGTTTCAAAAATTACAGACCAAAAAAAAAAAAAAAACATGGCAAATATAACCCTTCCGATCTAAACTGATGAGAACGCAGGCTTCAAATGCATTGTAACTACTATGGAAAAACACAGTCGTGGGCTGAAAGACCTTCATTCGAGCCGATCGACCCCATCCAAGTACCGAAAACTGCACTGCGTGCATGTTACAATAGTATCATGCAATTCTCTCCCTTACCAAGCGGCGGTGTGTGTTCTTGGTAACTCTTAGATTTGTCTGGCTATCATGGTCGACACCGGGGGTCAATCGATGGCAAATGAGTTTGGTGCTTAAGAGGAACTGCACTCCAGTGGTATAAATCATAGCTTCAAACTTCCAGGACACAAAGTTTGGTAGAAACGACACTTTCTCTAATCACCATCGTATGGACTTTGGCCTTCCACAAGGACTCCATCGTTGGCCCAGGATCTTTTAAAATATACACTATTCCGATTGGTCGTACATTAAAAGCATAGCATTTCATATCACATGTATGCTGATAACATTCAGTTGTTCCTGACTTTCATTCCATCTGATTTTAAATTCCTTTTATACAGCGCTCCAGACTCTCCGTCTTCATCCGGTGAAATAAAACGCTTGGGATGAACTATGAACATGCTGGGGTGCGAACAAGTCACATGTTGATATTCCAAAACGTAAATTTTTTCACTGGTGGGGGGGGGCCATACACCTCGCAATCAATGGGACCTGCCTGTGCGTAATCCACCTCCCCCCCCAATATTGGGTGCTGAACTATCAAACCATCTGACTCAGGTGCGGGCGTTGTGGGCGTTGTGTTTGACTGGTAAAGTCTATTCTCTTGCAGCACCAAAACATGCATCAATAATTGGCACCCGGGATCTCACTTACCCACCATGGATCGTAACATCACGCGGATCATCGCTTCTTGTGTACTGACACGTCGCCATCACTTGTTTCGGCACTATATGTCTCCAGACTGGCCTAGCTAGACGCCGTCTAACTATAGGCATCGCGTCTAGAAACTGCCCAAATATTGCTCCCTACCAAAAACTTCAACCAAAAAAATTGGGGGGCTGCAAAAATCATCTTGTCTGTGCAAAGCAAAGTGGACTGTTTGCCCAGCACCATCTTATTACAAACTTCATTGGGGATTACTGTCAAGAAACAAGAAACATACCTTTACAAAAATTCGGATGGTTACGGTTTTACAATCCTTAATGATCTCAGTCCCATCCTAGTTGGCGTCCATTCTGTCACTTTATGTCTCCTGCTCGCACCGGTTACGTTCACATCATCTTAGATACCAAACTAGACCCGTTAAAGTGAACGAGCAGAATCTTGCCACGCAAATCTTGTCTTACTGCTGATAAAGTTTTATATAGCCAACTTTGCTGCACCCACTCATTGGAACTCTAATGCAAAAAATGAACCCCCGCTCAGCAACATCTCATATCGGTTTTCAAGACTGCCTCAAAACCTACCTTTTCACACAATATCTTTTTCAACCTTTTCCTGTTCAAATTATAATGCTTGTACTTTTGTGGTTGTATTTTTTTTGCGTGCTCATCACACCCGCGGAAAAAAAAAAAATGAATCTTAATGTAATAGCTGGTTATAAATGCCTTGTTTATGTATGTCTTAATGTATTTATGTTGATATGGTATGTATGTCAATGTCTTATGTATGTATGTATGTATTGAGGTAATGTATGATATGTATGTATTTGTATGTCGATCACGTGACCCCGGAAGTAAGCTGCTCGCAGGCAAAACATTTTGCGGTCACTGTATACCGCTGTATAGTAGATTTTTGATTTATAATTTATATCGTCATCACCACGCTTTGATTTCACCATAATTTGTTGCTTATTAATTATATTTACTGGCGCCTGCATATCAACAATGCCCAGACAGTTGCTTTTCAACCCGGTTTGGCGCTAATTGAAGACTCCAAAAGGCGTAATAGGCGTAAAATTCGACTGCATTTTTACCCTATTATAGCTCATTATAGCTCAAAAAAGCTGTGATCCATTCTACAAATTTTTATGAAGAGCATACTATAAGGATTGTGTGTAAATCGGTGGTGCACCGGTTTGGAAGGATCTCTCAGGGGTGTACTAACAAAATATACAGGGTGATACGACAATAAATAGGACACATACAATAAAAATAAAATTTCTTGGTTTAAACATGCAGGATATTTCCAGATAGGCTATTATATTATGAAAATGAAAAATTATATTCATATTTGGAAGGTACTAATAATCCCTTTCAATGCAAATGATGTTAGTTTGTGATCACATTACATATGGGACATGGTGGATTTACAGGGTGCAAAAAAAGTGATTGAATTTGATGCATTTTTCCCTTAAAGATAAATTTTGAGCAAAATAGCATTCAATATTATAAGTTTTTGTGAAGGTATCATCTTGACAATTTTCATTTTGTATCAATACAGAATTAGTGCAACAAACTATAGAAGGTGGTCTCAGAAAATGCGCTGATATCAACCTCCTTGAACTACATTATAGGTGACCTTGAAATCAACTAGCTCTTCAACTTCCACTCAGGGCAAGATGATTGGTGAGTACGCCCCTCTTACTTACCCTTTTTGGTCATTAATTTTGTCATGTCAGTTCTCATTACCCCAGCCTAGGCTTAGCTGGGTCTGGTCTTGGCCCTGGGTAGACCTATCACCTATCATGCCTAGATTAGGAGTAGGCGGCTCGGGAAGCAAATAATAGAATATAAAATGTCACGGGATGTAGTTTAATTGACCAATCAGTGAAATGACAAAAGACTAGTTTTCGGTAATAAAAAGAATATTGACTGGTTTATATCGGGTCATGAATGGAGATTATAGCTCTCTCGTTGGCCTTAGCATACCGGCCTCCTAATCTTTGTAGGCCTAGCTACCTGGCCTACTAGACTCTTAGCATGCAGCCAGACTATGTAGGGGGGGGCCTAGCATAATATGTAGGCCTAGCATACATGGCCTACTTACTGCTTAGGGGGTTGGGGTGGGGTGATAGAAGGCAGGTATGATAGGGCGGGTTTTGTTAAAACCGGAA
This sequence comes from Ophioderma brevispina, assembly GCA_023653785.1. Classification (NCBI taxonomy): domain Eukaryota; kingdom Metazoa; phylum Echinodermata; class Ophiuroidea; order Amphilepidida; family Ophiodermatidae; genus Ophioderma; species Ophioderma brevispina. The sequence goes on from JAMKCH010023007.1 coordinate 88,613, forward strand.
TAGCATCCTCTAGATCGGCCTCTTCACTTTTAATTTCCTTACCTTCCACTTCCATGGCGCAAAATTGCTTCACTGGACGCGAAGACAGGACCCCCTAGGTCAGTAAAAATAATCCTCCGATTACTCAAGATCACCGTATGCGTACGGCTGATATGGAGGACTTGCACAGATTCTGTGGGGAACGCATTTTTCTTAATGATAAAAAAGTGATTTCGTAGGCCTAATTCTACTTAAAATCAACAAAAGAATCTTAGTTTAGTCTAGTACTATACGAGTCTGATCACACAGCTCAGTTTCGCTCTGATAGTCTTGATGCAAATACATTTAACGAAACATGCTGGGAAGTTTTGTTGGCCATCTGTGGCGTCATTTGACCCCGCCAACTCAATGACTGAATAAGTTGTTAAGGAATATAAAGCACAGACATGATGCGAATGGGATGTTGGATCAACTGTTGAACTATGACGTCACGCGTGCGCGTGGCAAACAAGACATTGCCAATATGAGGAGTAATAGGCCTAATGTGTATATTTTACCTGCCTTTTAACCTTGCATCTTGACATCAGGACGCTATTTTGAAAACCTTTTTGACACGTTGTCAGAACCCTCATCCCGTTTCCTCGAAATTGACCGGCAATTTACCGTGGTGATAGGCTCACACACCACCCATTAATCCCGCCATTCATAAACTTTTCTGTGCTAGAGGCTTATCACTCTATTGAATGAGTTGACTCCGTTTCAGTTGCTTGCTCTTGTCCGAGCGAAGGCCTAGAAATGAAGCCATGCAGGCTGGGCCGAGACGATGATGAGTTCTCCACGGAAAAGAAGTTAGGAGAATCGTTTGTTCCCTGATCAAATAGTCACGCCATTTTCCCTCTGTGTAAGTTCACAAAATTCAACCAAAATTTTTGGACAAACACACCAAAATGTTGTATTCAAGATATTTTTTTATGGTAATTGTTTGTTGCACAAGATTCAACAAATTTTAATGTGATAAATACATCAACACAGGCGACATTAAGCGAAGTAGGCGATTTAGGCTATTCCGTGTTTTACAAACACCGATTGTAGGGCAACCTCGGCGATAATCTTCCATCTCACTCATAGCCAGTCAATATTTGTTAAATATTTAACAGACTGTCGATTGGACTGTAATTATGTGGAAGTAAACAAGTTCCAATAAGGAAACCTGTACATGTCATGTACGTCCCCAGCTGTAGGCCTACACGTTCAGTTTGTGCGGTAAGACCTGCCAGACTCAGACTTGTGGAGACACATCCAGGCATCCTTCACTGCACTCTTGTCATTTGGCTTCTGCCCGCGTGAACCAGCAGGATTAAACAAACTGATATCAAAGTATTATAAGCATCAAGGGACCTGTTATGCTTAGAGACTCGTGCGTGATAGTCTTGTGTGTGGATGAGTGTAGATACATGTCACCGCATGCTCGAGTGACAATCCTTTTTGGTTATCCTCCCACACAGTAGAATCTAACTCATAAGGATCGGTATTGTTCCTCAGATTTTGTTTTCAGTCGCTCAGTACTCTCGCGATTGTTTTCAGATAATTCTTTAATTTATTCACATTCGTTCCAATCTTCACCGATAAATATCTTGAAGAAAAAAGTTCGCGTAAACTTCCACCACAGATAGATGCCGAGATTACCGCGTGTTCAAGGGGCGCACAACACTAAATCACCAATATTTCATGTAATGGTTTTACCTTCCGGTAAAAACACAGCTAATTGAGAGTTTTACGGTCCTGGGCGAGTTTGTGAAGATCTGTAGTGGCCATATTTGTTTCAAATAAAATGTACATGTGTCTTAACATCATTGGATACGATTAAATTAAAACTTTGATTTTTCACGGAGAAGTAGGACCTCGGCTTATGATATGCGTAAATGAGTTTGCAGGGTCGAAAACGGTGGAAATGGCAGCGGTCTCATTTCAGGGTTCTTGTATCGGAAAAACGAATCGGAGACCCCCCCATACATTTGAAACATGTGTTAAAGTTTCATCGATTTGCATCCATTGATCTATATACTTGTATCCGCTTGAGTTAGAAACCTCCTTTCAAAACAGGTATATTGCGGTATTTTTAATGGGCAGTTATTACTGGGGTGGCGCCCTTTCACACGGTTAACTTGTCTGTGACAGAGACCGAGCTGACCCTCGAAATGTGTTGCCTGTGTGGCTGCGCGCGCATTGTATTTACAATTGATGCTGACGTCAGATGTTAACTGGTCTAAGGGGGGATTTACACTAGAGAGATATGACACGCATGCTTTACGTTAATATTTAAAGACACGAGGAGATTTCCAGCATAGAATCACCCCAATTTTTTTCGAACCCTGTTTTTGTGCATATTTGGAATTAGCACGGATTCATCTTGCTTCTTCACAGTGGAGGCACTTTTGTTTGTCCTTTATGATTTTTCACTTGGATTTTATCATTTTCATTTTTCACCCTCGCGCTTTCTAGCGCAGCGAGTGTGTTAGTCATGATGGGCGAACTCATTTCGTAATTGTGCGACTATCAGTGGCTTCATTTTTGATCGTACTCGATGAAATTTTGGTAGTGGGTAGGGATGGATATGGGACCAGTCTTCATAGAGCGATTCCCCGAATCGGGGCTTTTTTGGCCTCTCGGGGCGGTCTCGGCTGGGTTGATCTTTTATAGATTAGAAAATTGGAGGAAACTTGTCATATTCCGTGATGTTACGACTATGCGCCGTGCATTTAATTACGCCCTGCCGAGGTCTGCATTTGGCAAAGAATTCTCTTTGTGTTCTTCTCTGGTTCTATTAGACATCGATCGATCACGCTCCTTTGTGGGGTAGGCCTATCAATGAATGGTGTTTGAACTCCGTCTATTCAGGTATCTCCGAAAATATACCGGTCGACAGATCGTCCTTGCACTATTACGGCGGTCGTATTTCCCACGGTGTAAGTCTGTGTCACGA